>JAAILG010004624.1:0-40336 GCA_012026655.1 Hydrolagus affinis
TGGGGAATAGGATAATGGGGGGGGTGGGAAGCTGTAGGATATTCGGGAACGAGGCAATCATGCGTTTAGCTGGACTTTATGGGCTGACAATCTTGGGGTGGGGGCTGTTGTGGGATATATATGTGTGTGTGTGTGTTTGTGAGTGTGGGGACTGAGAGACAAAGACATAATAGTGACATGGGGGTGGTTGAGGTGGGTGTAGATTAAGCCACCCCTCGTTCACCGCTGTGGTGATAGTTACAGTTGGTGGTGGTGGTGGGGGGAGGGGGGGTGGGAATAAAAAATACCATTTAAAGTTGGCTCTCTCTCTTTCTCTCTCTCTCTCTATATATAAATATATATTAAAAAATTAACTGCTTGTATGCATTGTCTTTCTGTACAGTTTTATGTACATGCGGAAGTGTTGCTTTTATATTTAAAAAGATCAAAAAATCGGCCCGATTGGGAAAAAAAAAGTGCGTCGATATTTTTAGATGGGATTTAATATGTGTATTGAGAATCATAAGCTGTTTGTTTTGAGATGTGACGCTTTTTAAACTAGTTACACCACTGATTTCCGTAAGTTACCTTATGAGATATGTTCAGGCCGTTTAAGCACAGTCTGATTCTTATTATTTTTTTTTATTTTTTTTGTCGATTGAGCATGTTCTATATGATTTTTATTGCTCCTCTCTTTCTCCCTCTCGCTCTCTCCCTCCCACCCACCCACCCTCTTGTTCTTTTCTTTGTCTCTTTTGTTGTTTAAGCGGCAGTAATCAACAGAAGAAACTCGTTGTAATTATTCCCTTCCTCAAAGCTTTACAATAAAAAAAATTTAAACCAAAAATGGAACGCAAAAAAAACACAAACAGCGCCCAGCGTCTTATGTCCTCCAGTGTTTCTGTAATTGTGGGTCTGTAGTGTTGTTGTTTCTACCTCTCTTACTCTGGGTGTGTGTCTCACTGTATGGGTCTGTTGCGCTGTGCTTCTCACTGTGTATGTGTATGTCTCTCACTGAATCTAGGTGTGTGTGTGTCTCATTGAATGTGTGTGTGTATCTTTCTCTCACTGTGTATGTGTCTCTCACTGTGAGTGTCTCACTCTGTGCGTGTATTTGAATGCGTCTCACTGAATATACATGTGTGCGTCTGTCTTTCTCTCACTGTGTGTCTGTCTTTCAATGCGTGTGAGCCTCTCTCACTGTATGTGTGTGTGCCTTTCATTCACTGAATGTATGCGTGTATTTGTGTGTCTGTCTCTCTCTCACTCCCTCTGTCTCTCACTGTACAAAAACTATTCAGAGCAGAAACAGGCCTTTCAGCCCAACTAGCCTGTGCCTATTTTATTTCTCTACATGAGTCAATACTGTATGTGTATCTGTATTTCTGTATATGTGTCTCTCCCTCCGTCACTCTGTTTCTGAGTGTGTGTGTGATTCTTTCAGTCTCTGCAGATGTGTCTTTCATGTTTTCCTCTCCCTGTTTTTCTCTCTCTATGTATATCTCTCGCTTTTGTCATCACTGTTTCTGTGCGTCTGTCCATAAGCGTTTGTGTCTCCGTTTTCCTGTATGGCTTTTCTCTCTCTCTCTCGGTTTACTCTTATCTCTCTGTGTATCTTTGATTCTCGCTCTCTTTCTCCCTCTCCTTATGTACAAACCTCAATTTGCTCTCCTCACCGTTGAGTAACGCACTTGAGCAGCAACTAACACTGTTCGGTGACACCACTCTCGCCTGAGTTTAACTCCAGGTCCCGATGTGGATAATGAGACACACAGTTACCTAGACCGTGGATAAGAGGCTGGCGTGGGGAGAGAGTAATAATAACAGTAATAATAATTCTTCCATTCGATACAGCGCCATATCACATCTTTGAGATGTCTTAAAGCGCTTCACAGGATATACTGTAAAGTGAATTGACTGTATTATTATCCACCCCCATCCCAGAAAAACGATCCGCCAATTGACTAACAAGCGGATTCCACTAACTGCTGGGTAAACGGAAGCATGTGTGTGTGTGTGTGTGTGTGTTTGGACACCGTTCCATCGAATTATTGCCCCTCACAGTCGCTGCTTAGCTCTGAGCAAATTGAAATTCATTGGGAGCTTTATACCTCTCTAGATATTTGGAATCTTATTTTCTAGATGACCTGAAGGCAAACTTGGTGTATTGGGAATGTCCTCTCTCTCTCTCGTTCACACATACACACATACAAACACAGTACATTTCCTACATTTGTGAAAGACATGTTTAATGGAATCTCTGCTCGCCTCTCTCTGTCTCTCTCTCTCTCTATTTCAATCACTTCTAGAATGCCTTGCGCCACTCCAGTAATTTATATACGTATCCACAATTACTGCCCGAGAATAGCTCGAGGCAGAGCGCGAAGAAGTATAATTAAAAAAATATGCTATCCACTTGACCTACATTTTGCAGAATTTCTCTTAAACCCTAATGGATATCCAGTTCGAAAGTGTTCCATTTATTTTTCCAGTGACAGGCAAACCTGGCTAGGTCTCTGCATGGAATCCTGCGGGCGCAGTTGTTAGAGTGCTCGCCTTGGCTTCGCCCGCGAGAGGACCTGGGTTCGAATCCTGGGCGGGGGTGAAACCTCAAGCAAGTTTCCTTACTCCGGTAAGCAAGTAGGAAGCCAGTTGTTAGTCGATTGGTGGATTGCTTTTCCAGATGATATCAATCTCTTGGAAAATGTTTTAAAGAATATTAAGAATTTGGTCACTCGATATCAATCTATCCTCGCCCTCCGCTCGGCTGGTAGACTCCAGCCATCTCCATGTCCACCGTCCCATCGGCCTTTCAGCCTCTCTGCCCCTAACTCTCTGGAACTCCCATCGCACAGACTCTTCACCTCTCTCCCTCCTTCAAAGCCCTTCTCTAGATCCTCCTCTTTGATCGCACCTTTGGTAACCTTCCTACCACTAAACTTCCACCGCCCCCGCAACCCCACCTGCTCCCCCAGCTCGGGTCCAAACCCCTGCCTTGGGACTTCCTCCCGATGTAAGACGTGTTATTTTAGCTTCAGCCGTGAGCTCGAGGAACATCCAACACTGCGAGTCATGTGAGTAACACAGGAATCTGTGTTCCCATCTAATATATTCTCCGACAATGCAATGCTCACTGCATAGAGTTAGAGAGGGATGGAATTCACAGCAGCGCCTGAAGACAATGGAAATGAGAGTGTGGATCTGCTGTCAAGACAAACACCATACAGCAGTGTGAATACAACGTGCCCGTAGGCAACAGACACTGATGGCATCTTCGCGATCGACTGCTATCAGCCGTGTTTCGTCTTCGTTTCCCCCCCCCCCCCCACCACCCCAAGCCACGGTATTGTGACTTCTTCAGTCCATCAATCTGCACTCATCAAGTCCATTCATATACCAGTTCCCACCCACTGTCCTCCGCCACTCCCAAACCTCGTTAAGACTGTATCTCAAGTATCAGAAGTCCAGCAGACTCGACTCACGGCTTCCTAACTTACTAGGTGTGTGTGTGTGGTATAAGGAAACTTGCCGAAGGTTTTGCCCTGACCTGGGAATCAAACCCGGGTCCTCTCGCTTGCAAGCCGGGTGCTCTAACCACTGAGCGAAAAGCCGGAGAGCAAGCGGGGTGGGGAGAGAGAAAGGCATAAGAGGAGAGACACACCAGGAGGAGAGGTAGACGACTCGTAGGGAACGTGACATGAGGATTCCTGAGGTTGATCGAGGAGAGGGAGGTGCTCGGAATAATGATTCATTAACCAGAACAAAATAGCTGACCTTCAAATCCAATTAAAAGTAAAAGGTCAACAAATCTCCCAATTACAGCGAAACAAAATATTCCCAGACTCCACATCAAGTCACACACGCACACACTCAGAGTTAGAGAAAGTAATGTCTGAGAGATTAATATAGATTATTACACTGGAGGATTTCCCCCCACCCCACCCCCTACCAACACAACCTCTCCGACTCTTGCGAAGGGATGGAGGAGAGGGAATGATTGAGTGTTATCCAGCTAATTGATAGCAGCGAATGGGAAGAGAGGTGTAATAGCTTGTAAGAACCCAAGGCGCTCAACTTCCAATTTCAATTGAACTCTCATATCTCGGGTGGGGAGGCACGAGAGAGATTTGGAACAGGAACAGCCGGTATCATTGACCCAATAAATCTCATCTCCCCACCCCACTAGCCCACCCCACTCCTTCCCTTCCTTGTCCTCACTTTCACCGCCTTGCCCCCATATATCTCTCCGACCGGCTGTCTCCCTATCAATCTGCCCGTCCCTTCCATGCAGCGGGCTCTGGCCTGCTCCATGTACCCCGCCTGAACCGCCTGACCATCGGTGGCCGGGCTTTCAACCTCTCTGCCCCCACACTCTGGAACTCCCATCACACAATCCCCTCGCCTTGCTTCCTCCCCTTCCTCCTTCAAGGCCGGTCTCAAGACCTTCCTTCTGCTGCCCTCCTAATTCTCCCCCCGCCTTTCCTACTGTCTGTCCCACTGCCCCTTCCCCAACCCTACCCCCTCTGCTTGGGTCCTGACCTAACTGTTCAGCGCCTTGGGACGTCCTTGGTCATGAAAGGTACTCTATAAGTGTAATTTTTTTGTTGTTGTTCTCCACCCTACACCCTGGCACCCAATCACTGTCCTGCTCTCTACATCAACAACTCACACTTATTTGGCAAAAGATACAACTGTTTGTCGGATGCTGCTGTACCCAATTGGCTGCTGCGTCTCGTCTGCAAAATACACAGTCACTCCGCCTGAATACGTGCCCACAATCTTCTAACCAAGAGGTGAGAGTGAAAAGAGGAATGGGTGGTTGGATGCAAGCGACTTACAACTTACAAAGTTTTGTGACTGTTCATGCCCCCAATTCGTGTGTGGGGATGGGGGTGGTGGGGGTGAGTTGGGTGGTGGTGGGGGAGTGATGGAAAGGAAGAAAAATTCCGGAGAAGAGAAGGCGGAAAGGTTGAATGGGGGAGGCTTGACAAAGGGGTAGAAATAATACAAGGTTTGATTAATATACTCAGAGATTTTCCTGATTTCAGATCCTTCATTTGCTCGATATATTGCCGACACTCCAAGGGCTGTGGAGATTTAAGGGGGATTCAATACCAGGGAGTTGAGTGACAATCAGACTTTTATTATAATCAATGGAATTTTGTGCCCTTTAAAGAGTTTAGCATCTTTGGGGACATTTATCGCATCTCTCTCTCTCCCCCTCGACTCGTTTTTTTTTGAAATGTCACCTGTAACAAATTTAAAAGCAGATCAAGTCTGCCTCTGTCTCGTAGCTCGCTCTCAACTACCGCACGGACGTGAGCAAAGTGGCTTATGTTTCTCTCTATCTTTCTCTCTCTGTGCAGAGTTCTGTAGCTCAGTAGTTAGACTGTTGGCCTCGTAAGCGAGAGGACTCGGGTTGGATTACTGGCTGACCTCAAGTAGGTTTCCTTAATCAACACTCGCACGCCCACACCTCTGTTTGCCTAGCAGTAAGTAGGAGTTCCTGTAGCTCAGTGGTTAGAGCACTCGCCTTACAAGCATGAGACCTGTGTTCGAATCCAGGCAGATCAGGGCGAAACCTTGGGCAAGTTTCCTTACTCCACACACGCGCCTAATAATAATCCGTCCAAAAAAAACTACAATAATAAAAATTGCTCATTTCAATCCACGACTGTTTGCACGTGGCTGCCGCATTTCACCCACAAATATACAGTCAATTCACCTTACAGTATATATTCTGAGAAGCGCTTTGAGACATCGATAAGATAGGAAAAGAGCTATATCAAATGCAAGGATTATTTATGAGGAACCGGTTGTTAGTCGATTGGCAGATCACTTTGTGATACACAGTAAAACTCCACTCAAAAAATAAACTCCATCCATAACTGTTTCTGGCACATTGAATGCTGCTTTCCTACACTTGACAGCGAAACTTGTGAAGCGCTTTGAAGTCCTGTGAAGTCCTAATGATATGAAAGGCGCTGTATCAAATGGAAAGATGATGATAATTGATTATTATCAGTGTGATTCTAATTGATGTTTTCCTTTAATGTGTCTGGGAGGGATATCTGCCTCTAATTCCTGTAATGGATTAGAAGTGAAATGTGTTCTGGTGCAGGAATGGGTGGGGAGGAAGTCTGGTTCTGATATTATGAGGGACACAAAATTGCTTACACCTGGACTCCTCAATCTCTCGCTTAACTACCCAGGGTTTGAATCCAGGCAGACCAGGGGTAGTTTGGGATGAGCATTCTCAGGAAGTGTAATTCTCTCTCCCTCCGTTCACCTGACCAGCTCGTTTTAGTATTTCTTCCAAATCAAGGTGAGTCTCTGTTCGGAGGTTTAATAGACATTCTTTGTGCTCTACCTTTGAGAAACATATTGCATTAGCTTGTAATGAGTTCCCAAAGCAACAGCAATATTCAGTCTCTCAGCACTCTGTCTACAGTGTGTGTGTATGTGAGAGTGTGAGACAGAGAGAGCGAGAGCGAGGGTGTGAGAAAGGCCTAAGGAAATGAAACAGGAACCAGATTTGTTGCTGCGGTTACATGCACATAATTTGCACTTTTCGTCCGATGCCTTATGTAAGTGAGTGACTGAGTGAGTGAATGAATGAGAGAATGAATGAATGAGAGAGAGCATGGGATGAGATTGAGAACGCAGAAAGAGATTTCAGCTTCCGGCTGTGCATGTTTGATCTTTCGTGTACTTGGCTGTAGAGCAAGCGACTTTTTGGTGGCAAAAATATCAGCCAAGACTCTGAGCTCCAAGTACCCAACTCCTTTTGTGGCGCTGCAGGAGGTGGGGGCCAGAGGCGGCCTTGCAAACGAGCGACCCGGGTTTTGATTCCCAGCAGGTCAGGGTGAAACCTTGGACAACTTTCCTTATTCCATACACACGCCTGATAATAATCCCTCAAAAAACCAGTAATAGATCGGTCATTTCAATCCACGACTGTTTGTGGGGACACTGCTGTGCGCAATTGGCTGCTGCATTTTGCCCACAAATCAATAGTCAATTCAGTTTACAGTAATATGCCAAATGCGGTAGCCAATTGCGCACAGCAGCATCCCCACAAACAGTCGTGGATTGTGATGAATAATTTTTATTTTGAGGTTATTATCAGGTGTGGACTGTGGAATAAAGAAATTTGTCCAAAGTTTTGCCCTGCCTGGAATCGAACCCAGGTCTATCCACTGAACTCCAGGGCTCCACGTGTGTGACAGTAGACAAGAAGATTATGATTTGTGTGGAGTTAGAATGAATGAATGAATAAGTAACTACATCAAACTACCTCTACATCCTGTCTTTGTCTTTGTCTCTCTCGTCTTCTCTGTGTCTCAGGGGATAATACAGCTTGATCAAATCTACCAGCCTTTGCGAATCTTACAGTAATGTGTTCATATCTCAAGCAGGTGAGAGATGCTAGACTTTCCACCCACCTTTCACACCATGCACATAACACAACGCAACAGAGTAAGGTTATATTACATTGTGTTGGTCCAGTCACTTTGGGGGTATGGTGGGGATGCAGCGAATAATAATAATGCTTGCATTTGGTAAAGTGCTTTTCACATCTTCTAGACGTCTCAAAGCGCTTCACAGAATATACTGCAAAGTGAATTGACTGTATATTTGTGGGCGAAACGTGGCAGCCAATTGCGCACAGCAGTTTGCCACAAACAGTCGTGGATTGAAATGACCAATTTTTATTATTGCGGGGGAACAGATTATTAGGCATATGGAGCAGGGAAACTTGCCCAAGGTTTCGCCCTGATCTGCCTGGATTTGAACAGAGGTCTCACTCGCTTGTAAAGCGAGTGCTCTAACCACTGAGCTACAAGACTCAGCTCCTGTTCACATTGTAAATCAAAGTCCTAACCGACGGTAAGGGTTGTCCTAGCTGGACAAGCGGCTGGAGGGAATCTTGCTGTTGATGTCTGCAAGTTCTGGGGTAAAATTGGAGGTGTTTCGTAACTTAATTATCACAGGAAACGCAGCGTGAATCCTGCCTTGTATTTCCCTGTCTAATAATGCGCTGAGCAATGGGACTGTGCAGCCCGTCTCTTCGACTGTGTGCTGCACAGTAGCGGATTCCAATTGAATTCTAACTCTGGGAAAGCCGAGAGGAAAGATTATAGCTGCAGGCTACACTTTCCTTGAACTCAATTCAGATTTAATTTGATTTTCATCTTTATTTTCAGAAGACTTTGTCCATCTTTGCCAGATCACAATCAACATTTTTTTTGCGTATGCCTTTCCCTCCCTCCCTCCCTCCTTATAACGCCTTAAATATTTTAAAATTTGCATCTTTTATCACTCAATCAGCTACTGTTTGTGGGGATGCTGCTGTGCGCAATTGGCAGGCGCATTTCACCCACAAATATACAGTCAATCCACTTTCAGTATATTGTGTGTAGCACTTTGAGATGTTTCCACAACATAATAAGAAAACAAATGGAAGGTTTACTACACTACAGGACTCCATCTGAGAGGGAGAGGATGGGCAAGAGGGGCAGAAAGGGGGAGGGCAAGAGGGGGAGGTGGGAGACAACAAAATGGGGAGGTGGGGAGAGGGCGAGCGAGGGCGAGAGGTGGAGAGTGAGAGGCACGGGAGAGTGAGAAAGTGGGGAAATACCGTTACATTTACCAGCCAGAGGGACATGTCTGCATTTCAGATAAGGGATCAATGTAATTTCACCCCTTGCCTTTGACTGGAGAATTGTGTGCGCGAAGGGGAGGAAAAAAAGCTACCCACAGTGACAAAGCCAGGCTGACACAATTCAGTTTAAATCTCTGAAAAGGCAGCAGAATGTGAGAGTGGTTTAACCTTTCGCAACTAGATAAAAGCTTCAGGAAACGGCAATTTCAATTCACCAGCCCGTAGGAATTGTCACTGTTCCTCTCTGAAAGATATTCAAAAGATTTGTTTATCACTATAATTAGTGGTGGGTGGGAGGGGGTGCAGTTGAGCAGGAAACTATTGTAGTCATGTAGCTCAGTGGTTAAAGCATTCGCCTCGCAAGCGAGAGGACCTGGGTTCAATTCCCAGGCAGAGCGAAACTTTAGGCAAGTTTCCTTACTCCACACACACACACACACGATACACACACACACATAAAAATTATATGCTTACTCAATCCATGACTGTTTGTGAGACACCGCTGTGCGCAATTGGCTGCCACGTTTCGTCCACAAGGTACCCAGTCAATCCACTTGACAATATATACTGTGCAGTGCTCTGAGACAGCTTGAAGACGAGTTAAGGCGCTATATCAAATGGAAGGAGTATTATTATTATTACAAGCCTTTTTGCTCATACCCACAAGATGCGAATCTGAGTCTTAATGTTGTCTCTGTCTGGATTTTGGCCAAGTTTACGAGAGAGAGAGGGAGTGAGTGTGTGTGGGGAGGGGTGGGGGGGCACGGAGTTTAACAGAAATCTCGCTGGGAATCGAGAGAAACAAACGGGTGTCAAACAGAAAACAGCAACGTAGGTACATAATATCATCTGGGGCTATTTATGAGGTCTTTGGAGAGGAGAGGAGCGAAGAGAGGAAAGAAGGGTTGGTGGAAAGATGTGAAATCATATTCTCTGCCATCTTTTTCCCTCTCTTTCAGCAAGGGAAATAAATAGATAAAACAGCAATACTTTAATACTAGCTTAATACACCACCAGAATCTTGTCTTTACAAAGCTTCGCTTCACATTACTTGACTAAGCAGGATGGCACGGTACAAAGTCACGTTATTCTCTGTTTCTCTCTCTCGTTCTCTGGTGTCAATGCCTGAATCGATCAGGCGAGCCTGGGCGGTGGGAAAGGTCAGCGATGAACAAACTAGGGTGGGGGGTTGGGGGGGGTTGACATTTTCCAGTACAAATGTGGCAGCTCCTGAAACCTGCCGACCAGACTTATGCTGAAAAAAAAATCTCCGGCACATTATTCCACACGCCACTTGTCTCCAATCCTCACTCGTGTCCTTCGGGTGGGGGGGAAATAGTGAGACATTCTGTCAGTACATAGACCTCAAACGTCATGACTCCTCAACACATTGAACCTCAGGGCAGGGACTTGACAGGACCCAATAGTGAAACTAGACCTGGAAAAGTTGAAGGGACAGAACAAGACGAAGGTGGGAGTGGGGGGTTGGGGGTGGTGGGTTGGGGAGAGAGGAAGGTGGGGGCTCGGGGAGTGGGGTGTGGAGAGAGGAGAAACTAGATACACGTTTGACTCGTATAACATGTTAATCCTCAATCCCATGTCTGTCCCTGTTCGTGATGTTGAAGATCTCGAGTTATTCGGAATGAGAAGGAATTTCTCTCTCTCTCTCTCTCTCTGTCTCACTGTCTCTCTCCTGATGACCTGGCTGTCAATCCCCCCATTCTTCCCACGCGCCCACCCCACTCACCCCACACCCCCCAAACCAACACCAAAAATCAGTCGGTAACTCCATGGCTGTTTGAGGGACGTTGCTGTGCGCAATTGGCTGCCGTGTTTCATCCACAGAATGCACAGTCACTATTCCACTTCTCTTTACCATATGCTTTACATTAGGCTTGTGATCCATCATGCTCCCCATTTCAAGCGCTCTGCGTTGCTGTCCGGGGTGGAGGGCGCTATATAAATCGAAGTTGTTGTATGTCGTGTGAGGAGGCACTTTCAGGCATCTCGAGGGTGTCATCTCGGCACTGTATTCAATGCAAGGGTTATTATATATAATACTAACAGGTATCAGTATTACTAGTAACAATAATCCTTGCATTTTGATATCGCGCTTTTCTAGGCGTCTCAAAGCGCTTCACAGAATATACTGTGAAGTGAATTGACTATATACTTGTGGGAGAAACGCGGCAGCCAATTGCGCACGGCATTGTCCGCCACAAACAGTCGCGGATTGAAATGGCCAATTTATTATAGTTTTTAGGGGTGATGGATTATTGTTAGGTGTGTGGTGTGTGTGTGTGAGACAAGTAAGGAAACTTGCCCAAGGTTTCGCCCTGACCTGCCTGCATTCGAAACACGCTTGTCTCACGCTTGTAAGGTAAGTGCCTCTTCCAACCACTGAGCTGTAGTGACTGTGTGTGTTTTGGTAGGCTGACGGGTGTTTGCCAAGGCGAGGCCCGTGACTGTGAGCGGGTGTTGCGTAGGTGAGCCGGAGCCCAGCGACCAGTCCGAGCACGTTTGAGTGAAGCACATTAGGCTTGTGTTCCATCACGCTCCGCATTTTAATCAGCCAGTGACATTTTACTGCCGGCTCAACACTTGTGGCTTGGAAATGAAGTGAGGAGCTGCAGTTTGGTGCCAATTCCCAGTCCATCAAACAGCTTGCAGTGCACAGCCGGGCAAAGACATAATAATAATCATTAATACAAATAATAATCCGTGCATTTGATATCGAGCACTTTGTACATCCTCCAGAACATCGGTTTCTCAATCAGGGGGTACGTGTACCCCAGGGGGTACAGGTGACGTTACATTGATTTATTTAGCTCTCTTATTAAGCGTTTTATAGCCTTTCAAATTGTATAATTAATTGTTATTCCCCTCGTTTTGTATGTGCTAGTTATTTTATTATATAAGAAAAGCTTGGTCATGAAATGCAAGTGAGTGGGGTGGTGTGTGTGTGTGTATGTGGTTGGGTTGGTGGGGTAACGATAACGTTGAAAATTAACAGGGGGTACATTACTGAAAAAGGTTGAGAACCAATGTGAGAACCAAGGTTGAGACCAAACAGCTTCACAGAACATACCGTAAAGCGAATTGACTGTATATTTGTGGGCAAAAAACACAGCATCCAATTACACGCAGCAGTGTCCCACAAACAGTCGTGGATTGAAAATGACCAATTTTCTTATTGTGTTTTATTTGTGGGGACGCTGCCGTGCGCAATTGATTGCCATATTTCGTCCACCAAATATGCAGTCAATTCACGTTACACAGTATTCTGTGAGGCGCCTAGAAGGCGTAAAAAGCACTATATCGAATGCGAGGATTGCTATTATGTTTGTTGTGGTTGTCATTGACATTAGTAAAGAGAACTTCTGCAGTCTATGGAGATATAAAAGGCCTGACTTTCCCTCCTGCAGAACACACACACCGTCACTACAAATCAAATCAACAACAAAATTTGCATTTGTACAGCGCCTTTCACGATCAAGGCATAAATCCTCGCTGCGAAGCGCTTTGAGACATCCTCCCTGATGCAACTGGCGTTGTATCAAATGCAACGCGATGTTATTTTATGAAACAGCAGCAGAGAAACAGAATAATGCCGGCCAGAAATCCAACACACCTCTCCAACAATAACAACAACAAGAACAAAATTACATTTATAAAGTGCCTTTCACCAGTCACTGCCTCTGTCAGAAGAGGGGACTTCAGTGTGTGTGTTGGTGTTTGTGTGTAGATGTGTATGTGTGTGTTGGGGAATGTGTGTCTTGTTGTGTTTGTACATGTGTTGGTGTGTGTATGTTTGTAAGTGTGTGTGTGTTGGGGAGTGTGTGTGTTGGGAAATGTGCGTGTAGATGTGTGTATGTATGTCGGAGTTTGTGTGTAGATCAGTGTGTGTGTAGGCATGTCTTGTGTTTGTGGAGTGTGTGTGTTGGGGAATGTGCATGTGTGTGTGTATTGTTGGTGTATTGTTGCTGTGTGCCACCCGGATTTGATTTGAACTATTATGCTCGCATCCTTTGTGGAAGAGATATTGCATCTACATTGTCCTCATTCTTCCATTAGCGGAATATAGTAAGTCAACGACTGTGTGTTTCATAGCCCTGGGCAGGCTCTCTCTTTCTCTCCCTGTCGCTCGCTCGCCTTGGCCTCATTGGAGTTTTATTTGCTGTCAGTGATTTGATTTAACCAGGAAAGGGAATGTATTCACGATGCTCGTTGAAAGAGCTATTGACTCGTTCCCACTCACGCCCTCAGCTCTTACTCCCATAGCCCTGCAAATGTTTGGGTAGCCAATCATCATCCTAGCACTCGCTCGAGAATGCTATATGTTACCCTATTTCTGGTAGGAATCTATTTAATTTGTGCATATAATATGGATAATAATAATCCTTGCATTTTTGAGATAGCGCTTTTCACATCTTCTAGACTGTGTCTCAAAGCGCTTCACAGAATATACTGTAAAGTGAATTGACTTGTCTACTTGTGGGCAAAACGCAGCAGCCAATTGCACACAGCAGTGTCCCCACAAACGGTCTTGGATTGAAATGACCAATTTTCTTATTGTTTGTTTTTTGGAGGGATTATTTATTATCAGGCGCGCGCGTGTGTGTGTGGAGTAAGGAAACTTGCCCAAGGTTTCACCCTGACCTGACCTGCCTGGATTCGAAACACAGAGCTCACTCTTGAAGCGAGTGCTCTAACGACTGAGCCACAAGAATTCTTAAAACATTTCAACTACCCAGTCAAGTCCCTTTTGAAAACTGCTATCAAAGCTGCTTCCACCCACCGTTTCAGACCAAAGCAACTCCCTGCGTAATTAAAAAAAAATACAATAATAGTCCTTTGTTTCTCCTTTAATTCTTTAGTTAATTATCTTAAATCTGTTGTCTGGTTACTGACCTTCTGAGCCACCAGAGGAAATAGTTTCTCTTTATTTATTCTATTAAAACCCCCTCATATTCTCCCCTTCCCCCCCACCCTCCTCACAAACCCTCTGCCCCACCCTCTTCTCATTGCTCCACAACCAACCCGGGTTGTGAGTCATGCCTTTGGAAGCGATGAGGTCGTTGAAACCGATGACAACATTGGAACGTATCTGAGGAACCTCGGAAGAAAATGCCCATTTAATACAGAGTCCTGAAGTTCAGTGGTTAGAGCGCTCGGCTCGCAAGCGAGAGGACCTCGGTTCGATTCCCGGACAGGACGGGTCAGGGCGAAATGTTGAGCAAGTTTCTTTACTCCATATACACACACACACACATCTTTGTTTAGCCTGCAGTAAGCAGGAATCCAGTTGTTGATCGATTGGTGGATGGCTTTACCTTGGGCCAATAATTCCTTCAAATGAAAAATAATCTTCCCAATCCACGACTGTTTGTGGGACACCGCTGTGCACAACTGGATGCCATGTTCTCCACAAAATTCCCTTTACTGTTTGGCCTGTGACGCGCTTTGATGCACCTCAAAGAAGTGATAAGTCTTGTGGAGCTCCTGTAGCTTGGTTGGTTAGAGCACTCGCCTTGCAAGCGTGGGACCTGTGTTCGAATCCAGGCAGATCAGGGCAAAATCTTGGGCAAGATTTACTCCACACGCACAATAATAGATCCCTCCAAAAAAAACACAATAATAAAATTGGTCATTTCAATCCAATGAGCATCTGTGGGACACCGCTGTGCGCAATTGGCTTTTGCATTTCGCCCACAAATATACAGGCAATTCACTTTACGGTATGTTCTGTGAACAGCTTTGAGATGCCGATAAGATGTGAAAAGCGCTATATCAAATGCAACACAACACGCACCACGCGCACACATACCTACACACAACACCACGCACACGTACACCCAAACACACACCACAAACCCTCTTATACCTACACACAACAGCATACACACTGTACACCTACACACACACAACAACGTGCACACATACACAACAACGTGCACACATACCTACAACACTCCATTATACACACATACCCACCGACACGTAACTCAATACGCACACACACACACATACACACCAGGACTGCACCCAGTGCGTGCGTTCAAGACATAGCTGGCAAGAACGCCGCAAAAATCACGGCCTATTTTGCTCTCCCCCACCATTTTGCTGCTGGTAGCGGAGGCAGAGACCGAATCCCCTGGTCCCCACGCCCGGCGGAATCTGGCTCCGCTTCTGTTGCTCTTGTTGTCAGTTCCCATTACCGCTGGTTTGAGAGCTAGCAGATTTCTATTAAAGTTTAATTACAGGCTGTGGAAGGCGACCGGTGCGCGAGGCTGCGAGCTGGGGACGGGCGACCCAGGCCTTTCGTTTGAGCGACAGTTGTAATTTTTCCCCCGATTAGCAATGCTAATGAAGCGGGCAGAGTTTTTAGTAAGATGGATATTTCCGAAATTTTCCTGTCCTTTGCGTGAAATGTTAAAACCTGTTTCAGGTTGGACGTGCAAAATGTGCCACACGCTAGTCTGATTGATTGATTGATTGATTGATTGATTGATTGATTCCCGGGCGGGACAGGGCGAGACCTTATGCAAGTTTCATTACTCCGCACACTCGCCTCTGTTTCCCTGGCAGTGAGTAGGAACTCGCTCGTATGCCGATTAGCGATCCCATCAATCACCCCAAATCCCTTCCTATCCCTCCGCCCTCCCCCTGGGATGTCCCCGCGACCTGAAAGGCTATACAAGTGTCATTTTGTTGTGGTTGTAATAAAAAAATTGATCACTCAACCCGTAACTGATTGTGGGACCCTGCTTTGCGCAATTGGCTGCCATTCGCGTTTCGCTCACAAAATATACACTTTGCTGTATACTCGGCGAAGCACTTTGAGACGTCTCAACAATGTGATAAGGCAGTATATCAAACGCAAGGGTAATTATTCTTATCTGACACTGTACAGTTTGTGGCAAAGAATTTGATTTATTTATGTGAAGCGCTTGTATTTTTTTTTAAAAATGAGTTATTATTATTTTGCTTGCGTGAAGTGGCTACTCATTTTCTTTTAATATACATCTAATTCAAAGCAAAGCAGGATATATATATATTTGTTGATGCTTTGAAAGTGTTTCCATTTGCGGAAATCATAAATTTATTATGCAAGATGCCCTTTCATTTGCTGGTTTCACATTCATCAATATACTCGCACATTCTGGAGTCTTGTTCATTCATTCTATCATCTGCCTTCACAATTGTTCCCAAAAGAGAAGGGAGTTTCCATCTCTCGCTCCCTCTCTCTTTCTTCCCTGGTGTAGTGGCCTACAATCCTCTTAATAAAGTTGCTTGTTCAACTTGCACATGTATGTGTGGGGACGTCTCTGTGCGCAAATCGGGTTGCTGAGGTTACCGACGAAACACACAGTTACTACACTTTATCCGCATTGGCACGTCTTGATCTGAAAATACACTGTACCATAGTTCTGTAGCTCAGAGGTTAGAGCACTTGCCTTGCAAGCATGAGACCTGTGTTCAAACCCAGGCAGGTCAGGGCAAAACCTTGGGTAAATTTGGGTAAATTTCCGTACTCCACACACAATTAAAAAAAAAGGGACGTTGCTGTGTGCAGTTGACTGCTGCGTTTCACTCACATATGTACAGTCAACTCACTTCTTCACAGTATATTCTGTGAAGCGCTTTGAGGCATCTAGAAGACGTGAAAAGTGCTATATCAAATGCAAGGATTATTATTATTACCAAATGTAAGGATTTGGTAACAATAATACCATACCAAATGATTACCACCATTATTCCTCAGATAGAAAGAGTATTCAATACCGATAAGAAATCCTTGCATTTGGTATAACGCCGTATCACACACAATGTCACACAAACAGCCACGGAGCGAACAACCAATTTTATTTGGTGGTGTGGGGGTACGATTTGGGCCAGGACACGAGAGAGAGAGACAGACAGAGAGAGAATCTCCCTTTTCTTCTAGGAAAAAATGTTTAACGCCCACCTGAACAGGCAGCCAGGGAGTGAGGTTTAATGTCTCGTCCGAAGGACGGCGTCTCGGACAATGTAAGACACAGAGAGAGAGAGCTACTGACTGCGCCAGGCTGAGAGTCAGGCTGAGTAATCATCGCGGTGCCTGGTGCATTCACTCGCTCTCAGTTCGGAATGAACAACGGCATGTCCAGGGTGTGTGTGTGTGTCTGACAGCCCTTGTGTAAGAGAGCGTTGGCGAGTGGGCGAACATTAAGCTGACTGATCTCCTGAGCGTGAGCCAGTGGCTGTCAGGGAGAGATGGAGAGGAGCATGAATCCTAATCTAAAAGCTGACACACCGTGAGTACGAGTTCCGCCTCTGGTCGCTTTCAATCTCAGGTGATTCAAAGATTTCCAGAGAGACAAGTTCACCCCTTTCTTTTCCCTCCCTCCCTCTCTCTACCCTTTCTCCCCTCCCCACCCCCAACCCACCTCTCTCACTCTACCCCGCTCTCCGCTCTTTCTCCTCCCACCCCTCTGCACACGCATGAAGCGAGGGTGGATTAAGGTAACCTATTTATAACAGGAAGAGGGAAAAGCATCCCTTTATCTCACTTGACAACTTTGCCTCCAGCCAAGACTGAGAGAGGATGCTTGCAATCTTTAACACAGCATAAGTTTGTCCTGACATCTCAGCCCGCCTCCCCAGCTCCTGAACCAAACACACACATGCACACAGTGAAATTGGCGGAGCAATAGTGGAGTCCTTTAGCGTAGTGGCTTAGAGCGCTCGCCTCGCAAAAGAGAGGACCCGAGTTCAATTCCCAGGACAGGGCGAAACCTTAGGGAAAATTCCATACTCTACATAGTAATAATAATAATAATCATTGCATTTGATACGGTACTTTTCATGCCTTCTAGACGTCTCAAAGCGCTTCACAGAATATACTGCAAAGTGAATTGATTGCATATTTGTCGGCAAAACGCGACACCCAATTGCGCACAGCAGCGTCCCCACAAACAGTCGTGGAGTAATTGACAAAATTTTTATTCTTTTTTTTAATGAACTTGGCTAAGGTATCGCCCTATCTAGGAATTGAACCCAGGTCTCTTGCTTGCGAGGCGAGTGCTCTAACCACTGTACATCCTGTGAAGCGCTTTGAGGCGTACAGAAGACATGAAACGCTCTATATCAAATGCAAGGATTATTCTTGTTATTATTCCACACGCATGCCTCTGTTTACCAAGCAGGAACCTGGTTATCAGTCGATTGGCGTATCGGTTTCTGGGGTTAACATTGCTTTCCCCCAAAAAATAATAATAATAATTTGGTCACTCAATCCAACGACTGTTTGTGGAACGCCATTGTATGCAATTGGCTGTTGGGTTTCGCCCACAAAATATACAGTGAAGCCACTTTCCAGCACATCCTACAATACGCTTTGAGACATCTCCATGACGTGATAAGGCACTGTATCAAATGCAAGGATTAGTATCAGCATTTGTTACCCTTGCATACCAAAAATCCCCTATTTCCTATTTCGAAACTGCCTCAATATAAGCGTATATCAGTGATACGCAATGGACTTTTTCATGTCTTCCCCTCACAAATCATCCCCCCGCCCCCACCCACTCTCTCTTTCTCTCTCTCTCTGTGTACAATGGGTGATCTGTGCTGGTTGATCCTCTGTTGCCCGCTGATGTGTGTGTTTGGCTCTTTGATTGGGATTTGGAGGCTAAATTGCCAATGGGCAGCCGTCCCATTAGTTGAGTGTCCACTGGCAAGCGAGGCCGATGATTGAAAAGACCCAGAGATCTTCAGAATGGCTGCATTGTGTCCATTTGAAAAGGCTAACATTATAAGGCGATGAGACTGTGGCGGGTGGGGAGGGGGAATGGGGGCGATGGTGGGGGGGAGGGAAGAGGAGAGAGAGATAAGAAAGTAACTGAGAGAGGGAGGGAGTGAGGGAGCGAGCGATGGGGAGGGAGAGAGAGGGGTATGAGGATGCAGCATTGCTTGGTAGAAACTTATGCCAGAATATTCGCTTGGTCGCTCGCTCGCTCCCTCCTCATCAAAGGAGCACTTCACATCTCCGCTCCACCAATAAATGCTTCCAAAGTCCCTCCTCTCTTCCCTGATGCAAGCTTTAGCATGTGCCAGGCATCCTTTTGCTCTAACACTCATATAACTAGCGCACTCTCTCTTCCACCCTCGCTCTCCCCCCCGCAACACTCTCCCACCCACCGATAGTAAGCACAATTTGGGAAATATTGATGCGATTTCAATCCCCACACCACCACTTATTGAGTTACATGGAAATTAGATGTTTTGAGCTCTCTCTTTCTCTCTATCTCTCTCTGTCTCGTTCTCTCTCTCCCTCTCAGCACATACGGCTGTGTTAAATCAGGCGCCATTCAGCCCACTGCACGCACTTCACACAGTTTTTAATTCCGTTTCCCTGTGTAATGCTGAACTAAACGGGTTAATTAAAATGATAGTCAGCCTTGTATTTGATACAGCGGCCTTTCATGTCTCAAAGCGCTTCACAAGATTCACTGTCCAATGGAGCGACTGCGTGTCTGACAGGTGAAAACAGCAACCAAATTTCCAAACAGCCGCAAAGTGAATAAGTAATATTATAATAATAATACTAATACAGTGATCCTTGCATTTTATCTAGCACCTCATCACGTCTTCGAGATGTCTTAAAGCGCTTCACAGAATGCACTGTCTATTCTCTGGCGGCAGCCAATTTGCACAGCAGTGTCTAATACTCAGTCGTAGATTGAGTGACCCAATTATTATTTTTTCTAAACGATTATTACCTCGTTGGAAAATGATCCGCGGTCAACTAACAACCGGGTTTCTCCTCACTGCTGGATAAATGGAGGAGTGAGTGTGTGTAGAGTCAGGAGATTAGGTTTCTCCCCGCCCGGGAATCGAACCCGGGTCCTCTCGCTTGCGAGTCGAGCGCTCAAACCACTGAGCTACAGGACTCCACAATATCTCCACAACATCTTCAGTCTCACCGGGAGGGTGAAATGAAGCAGTGGAGAGCAGAGCTCAGTGCAATGTTTGAAGTACAGCGGTGAAACAGTTAAGCTCTTAAATTAGGCTTCAAACTCCAACTAAAATGCAAACGACAGAGCGAGAGAGAGAGCGAGAGGGAGAGGCATTATAACAAACAGAACGTTGTCAGAATCCCAGACAGTGTGTGTTGGACAATTAGACACTTTGGAGGATGTACAAAGGCAAGGAGAACAGATGATGGGGAGGAGGATTCAAGCTTATTTAAATGATTTAACTTTAAAATGAGGACGAGGGAGTTAAAGAGAAACATTTATTCTCTGGAAGGAGAAATATTTTCTCTCTCTGTCGCCCACCTCCTTCCTGCCACTGCCAGTCTCTAATCCTCTGTCCTCCCACCCCATCACTCTCCCCCCCCACTCCCATTCTCCTAACTCTCTTGGTGTATTTTCTCCTGATGTAATCGTTCAAAAGGGAACTGGGCGTGAGAGCCATTGACCTCACAGTCTCGGCTGATGTCCTGTGCAGTGCTGGTGTGTGTTATTGTGTCTGTGTGTGTGTGAGAGAGAGAGAGCACACTGCATTATCAGAAGCCTTTTTCCTTCTGTTGAGAGGTTAGACCCAGCAAACCTCTGTCGGCGCCCTGTTCAGGCAGACGTTAAAGATTTCCCTGTGGCGCTGTTTAAAACAAGAAGTGAGTTTCTGTCCTCCCGCCAGCCCCGGCCGAGGACTCCCCCAACCCTCATCATCACATCATCACACTCGGACATTAACTTCGCCCAAGTCATCGCAGCATAAACCTGGCTGCTGCGCTGGGTGACCTTATGTGATGTTTGCTTACCACCCCACATGCGCACATACATCCGCCACAGACATCCCCCCACACACACCCACACATGCAGCCCCCCAAAACATCTCCACACATTCACTCGCGCCCACACACCCTACCACTCACACACACACCGGTACATGCACATACAGTCGATTGGTGGATGGCTTTCCGGGGGTTAATAATCCCTTTCCTGGGATCACAGTAAAAGGGTCACAGCCAACAGTCAGCAAGAGGAAATGTCCAATTCAGTGCCTCGTGTGAAGCGGAAAGTTTATTAATAATATTCCTTGCATTTGATATAGTGCAATTCATGTCTTCTAGATGTCTCAAAGCGCTTCACAGAATATACTGTAAAGTGAATTGACTGTATATTTTGGGACGAAATGTGGCAGCCAATTGCACGCAGTAGCGTCCCCACAAACAGTCGTGGGTTGAAATGACCAAATTTTTTTCAGAAGGTTTATTATTAGGCTTTTGTGTGTGTGTGGAGAAAGGAAAGTTGCCCAAGGTTTCGCCCTGACCTGCCTGGATTCGAACTGAACTGCTTGGTCTCACGCTTGCAAGGCTAACCACTGAGCTGCAGGACTCCACAAATTGCTGCTAAACAAGAGGCCTCGGTTGTGTGGTTAACCTCACACTGAAATCCACACCCAGATCAGAGGGAACAACAGGCATTGTGAGTACAAATAGGCAATTGATGCAATTATGTAAAGCGGCTTAAGGTAAGAGGCCAAACAGTAAACAATGGTTAACCTTTCAATAGGAACAAGTTAGAGTCACAGCGACATTGAACTCTCTCCATATCCTCCCACACGTCTGTGCTGTGACACCAAATAATCCTTGCATTTTGATAATAGTCCCTTGCATTTGATACAGTGCATTTCATGTCTTCTAGATGTCTCAAAGCGCTTCACAGAATGTATTGTTAAGTGACTCGGCTGTATCTTTTTGGGCGAAACGCGGCAGCCAATTGCGCACAGCAGCGTCC
The DNA here is from genome assembly GCA_012026655.1 of Hydrolagus affinis. Lineage (NCBI taxonomy): Eukaryota > Metazoa > Chordata > Chondrichthyes > Chimaeriformes > Chimaeridae > Hydrolagus > Hydrolagus affinis. The sequence goes on from JAAILG010004624.1 coordinate 21,430, forward strand.
CCACAAACAGTCGTGGATTGAAATGACCGATTTTAATAAATAGTGTGTTTTTTGGAGGGATTATTATTAGGCGTGTGTATTGGAGTAAGGAAACTTGCCCAAGGTTTCGCCCTGACCTGCCTGGATTCGAACACGGGTCTCACGCTTGTAACGCGAGTGTGCTATCCACTGAGCTACATGAGCTCCACGATATAGAGGTTACAGCAACGGTTTGCGCAGTCCCATAGCCTGGCAAAGCTGGCAAAGCAAGGTTTAATTCCCAGGCAGGTCGGAGCAAAACCGTAGGTGAATTACCTTACATCACGAACACACACACACACACATGTACACCCTCACGCACACATTCACACTCTCTGATGCACACACTCAATACTATATAAAGTGGCATTTGTAGAGCGCCCTTCATGTCGTGAGGATGTCCCGAGGTGAGAGGAGGAACAATCTTGTGGTTCCCTAGTCTTGAGAGATGGCGAGACAGAGACAGAGCAGGTCTCGCTGAGGCCAGTGTCATTTTAAACTGGAATGAAAACACAATAATACCCCAAACAATACGGCCAGATGGACCGAGACAATGGAACAGAAGGAGACAGGTTTTGAGTTACAAAGTTGGCAAGTTCAGGCCAGAGATCGGAAGTCTTTTCTTCTCCCAGGGGGGAATTAAAGAGAGGAACAAGATTAGCGGGAAGAATGGTTAAGGCCAGGATGGTGGGAATCATTTAAGAAGGAGCCTCAATAATAATAATAATAATCCTTACATTTGATACAACACATTTCACGTCTTCTAAAACGTCTCAAAAGCGTTTCACAGAATATACTGCAAAGAGAATTGAGTGCATATTTTGTGGGCGAAATGCGGCAGCTAATTGCACACAGCAGTGTCCCCACAAACAGTCGTGGATTGAAGTGACCAATTTATTATTGCTTTTTTTTTGAGGGATTATTATCAGGCGTGTGTGTACGTGGAGCAAGGAAACTTGCCCAAGGTCTCGCACTGACCTGCCGGGAATGGATCGATGATGTGATGGTGGGGGCCTTTCTGTTGGGATAAGATCAAATGGGCTGAAGTTGATTCGACAACCAAACTTCTCGCTTGATGTATTATTTCAGAGTGTTGGACATTGAGGGAGAGGTTTATTGAGCGGTTGAGACTGCCACAACCAAACCCTGTCCTTGATCATGAGATCACACGAGTGGACTGTGTGTCCTGTGACGCGCTTCGAGACGTTCTCCCCCGACGAGAAGGGCACCGCTATTTTTTCTGGAAGGAAGAATAATTCCTTCGAAAAAATTAGCAATGACAATGATGTGATCACTCATTGAGGGGCTGTATTTGTGGGACGCTGCTGTGCGCAATCGGCCGCAGTTTTTCATCTACAAAAATACACAGTCACTCCACTTTGTAGTCTATTCTGTGAAGCGCTTTGAGACACCTTGGAGACTCGAAAAGGTGCTGTATCGAAGGCGGGGATCATTATTATATTTTTCAAACCCAAGGATTTATCACAATAGTATTGCAGCGAGCGTAATGCTTGCTATGGCCGTATTTGAAGAAGGAAAAAAAGGTCTTTATGTTAGTCTACATTTTTAGTTTGCAAACTTCAAAGGGAAACTCTTCTGTTTGTTCTGTTCAACAAAGACGTGGAGAGCTCGAAAGGCTTGACGAGAGGAAAAAGGAGTCACGCATGTTTGCGGAAAGAACGAGGGAATGAAAGGAAAGCAGAACTGGGGACATTAATTAGGCCGTTAGGCACAGCGGGGAGTGTGTTTAGTGATTCATAATAAGATATTATCTTTTTGTGCTATCTAGTAACTGCCTCACCCACTTACAATCAGGAAATTTTTATTTGGGCTCTCAATCATTTGTTTATACACCAGGCGAGAGCTGGTGAGAGCTGATGTGGAGTCCTGCAGCGCAGTGGACGGAGCACTCGCCTCGCGATCCATTCGTGGATTGAAAATGACCGATTTATTATTACTATATTGTGTTTTTTTTGAGGGATTATTTTTAGGCGAGTGTGTGGAGTAAGGAAACTCGCTCACGGTTTCACCCTGAACTGGCTGGATTTGAAACACAGGTCTCACGCTTGTAAGGCGAGTGCTCTAACCACTGAGCTACAGTTCTCCACTGTGAAGCGCTTTGAGGCGTCTCAACGACGTGCTATATGAAATGCAAATATTATTACTATTCTATCCTGATCTCCTGATTTCATGATCTTGTGCACTCGTGGTCAAGTAGTCAAGTGAAGAGTCAAATTTAATAAAAATATATTGATACTGTATATATTTTAAAAATGCCTTGACAGAGGAGTGGGAGAAGGAGATTTGCGGAGATTAAAGAGGGAGACGTAGGTAGAGTATAACATAATCTGTGGTTGGCTGATTTGAAGGATGGAACGTACCTCATTGCACATTGTGATGTGCGCTCTCTCAGTGGAAAAATTATAGCTCTCTTTCAAATAAACCTCTCGTTCTTCAACTGGCAGCAAGTGTCTGCAGCACAGGGGCGAGATTACATATTGATTGCCACAGTTTCTGAGCTCAGTTTATCATCTCGTACTGCAAGTCTGACACTCCCAACTGCATGAAACACAAGCAGCGATCCTTGTAATCCATTTTATTTTATATTTATGCATGGTATGGAACATAGGAACACAGGAGGAGGCCATTCAGCCCCTTGAGCCTGCTCCGCCATTCAATTAGATCACGGTTGATCTCTTATAAATAATAATACTCGCATTTTGCTATGGCGCTTTTCAGGTCTTCTAGACGTCTCAAAGCGCTTGCTTCACAGAATATACTGTAAGGTGAATTGACTGTGTATATTTGTGGGCGAAACACGGCAGCCAATTGCGCACAGTGTACTGTATATAATAATAATTTGATCATTCAATTCACGTCTGTTTGTGGGATGCTGCTGTGCGCAATTGGCTGCCGCATTTCGCCCACAAAATACAAGGTCAATTCTCATTGCAATGTATCCTGTGAAGCGCTTTGAGACGTCTCAACGACATGATTAGGGAGCTATGTCAAATGCAAGGATTATTATTATTATTACTATTTTCACCTCTCTCGCTCCAGTCACCTGCGGTGCAATCAGTTCAGAATTAGAATTGCTTTAACATGGAAATGAAGCCAGCGTTTGTACCAAGGAGACCCGCGAGAGAGGGCCTGTCACTCAGCCACAGTGGCGAGTTTATAATATATAGATTATTCATCGGGAACAAAGGAGCTTAAGTTAATAAAACATTGATTGGCGACCTTCTTTACCACATCAAGGATATAGCGCGAGTACATGTTCTTTTCCCTCCTGTTGATGAGCGTGGCTCTTGCTTAGAGATTTGTCAACTATTGTACCTTGCGTTCGATCCAGCGCCTTTTCACATTGTCGAGAGGTCGCAAAGCGCTTTGCAGGATTTGAACGCAGAGCGAAGTGACTGTTCGAACGACACAGAGTTGGTACGGTGTCTTTCACCTGATTGAGACGTCTTACAATGCTTTCACTATGAAGTGGAATCCCGTTAGGCAGTGGTTAGAGCGCTCGCCTCACCAGCGAGAAGACCCGCGTTTGATTCCCAGACGGGACAATACCTTAGGCAGGTTTCCTTACATCACAAGTCTCTGTTCATACTAGCAGTGAGTAGGAACCTGGTTGTTAGTCAATTGCCGGATGGCTTTCCTGGGGTAAAAATCCCCTTAAAATAAATAAGTAAATACTGTGGTGGTCACTCAATCTGGGATGCTTGTGCGACGCTGCTGTGTGCAATTGGCTGCCACGTTTCATCCACAAAACACACAGTCGCTGCTGCACTTTGCAGCATATCCCGTGCAGCTCTGCGAGATGTCTTGAAAACGTGACAAGGTGCTATTCTGAATGCGAGGATTATTATGATCAATTCTCATTAATTATCCCGCGGTGCCAGAGTCAAAGGAACAAATGGTTTCTCCTTCACCCTTGACAACAAAAAAAGAAACATCAGGAGGAACATGTTGCAAACAGTTTGCTGACTCTGCACAGACCCACGCTGCACGCAATCCTGTCTGGCACATCACAACACTGGCCACCTATTCCAGTAGCCCAAGGCAAGCGGCATAACATTAACCCTCTAATTTCTCCTAAATTAATCTTTCCATCTCCTTGACTTTCAATTGTAACTGTAAGGTGAAGCCAATCCAATTAATTTCCAATGGTAATGAACTGTGCGTTTCTCTCTCTCTCACTGGTTATACAAAGCAATTTACTTTTATGTACCCCTGGCGAGTGGGGGGGGGTTGGTCTCAAAGAGCTTCACTGATGTGGGTTGGAAGGGAGAGGGTGATCAAAAACGCACTCAAAAACACTCTGTTCGAATGTGTCTTGAAATAGCGGAGGGGGAGAGCACGAGTCAGAGGAACTGACTCCAGGATGCTTTTTCCAGATGATTATAATAATCCTCATGTTTGGTAGAGTGCCTTATCGCGTAGGGAGGATGTCCCAAAGCGCTTGACAGGGTTTTTAGTGTGATGCAGAGTGACGTTTTCTCTTTGTACAGGACCCTTAAGTGAACGTGGAAGATTGCAAAACCTTTGGCAAGTTTCCCTACTCCAAACGCACATGCACACGCATACCTCTGTTTAACTTGCAGTGAGTAGGAAGTTAGTCGATTGGCTGATCGTTTTCCAGGGGCAATTACAACCTCCGAACAAAACAAAATCCACGGCAGTTTGTGGGACACTGTCGTGCGCAATTGGCTGCCGCGTTCTGCCCACCAAATAGCGTCAATTTAGTTTACGGTAGGTCCTGTGAAGCGCTTTGTGACGTCTCGAAGACGCGATTAGGATGCTGTATCGAGCGCAAGGATCATTATGGCATTTCTTATCATGTCAATTGCATGGATTATTATTATATGACCAGAGCGAGAAGGGAAATGAAACCTATTTCAGGGTAAAACTTCCGATGAGGTAAAACGGCACAGGTAATGGGAGCCCTAACACAACCGCTGGGGACAAACTAGGATGGTTTGAGACATCGTTTGTAACTGCACTTAATAGTGTCTCTGAATCTATTGCTTCCTTAAGTGTTTCCGTCCTTTAGGAACAGAATGTCAATAACTCTTTTTATCTTACCAACAAAGCGATTATTAATTCATTTGTGCTGGCATCGTGTCCGTGCTGGCACTCGCTTCCCCTCTCACTCAAGCTCTCTGCGCTCGTCTCCATTCCCTCTCGCTCCCCCACTCCCATCCTCTCTATGCTGCCGTTTGCTACCCATCCCTCCACTCGCGCACCCACACACACCACACACAGAACACACGTATACACACACACGCTGGAGCTCTGCTCTGTCGCTGTAAGTCAATCTCCCGAATAATACTGTGCATTCACTTCCCCGTTGTTTGTGGGGGCGTCGCTGTGCGCAAATTGGCTGCCCACAAAACACACAGTTGCTACACGTCACAGTGGATCCTGAGAAGCGCTTCGAGACGTCCTTCTGGTGATAATAATAATAATAAAGATTATTATTGTTGTTGTGATTAGTATCGTGCGAGACAGAATGATCGAATCATATTAATCAAACTTGACTCTCCATACTTCACATCAAAGACTGGAGTCCAAATCCTTAGCACTTTCTCTGACACCTGTGGAATATTCATGTTGGTGTTGTGGTTGAAGCCATCTGTCGGCAAGTGACAGAGTGAGGATCTTGCGAGCCTGACCCATCTGTTAACACGAGCTGTTGTCTCGACTACGGCTTCTGGATTGTGGCTCCCTGTCCCGGAGAGGATCGAGTTCAAGATCCTCACTCTTGTGTTCGTTCAAATCCCTCCATACCCCCACTGCACCCCTCTCCCCTACCTCTCTGACCTCCTCTCTCCTCACACCTGTTGCCTTCACTCCATCGCGTCTGGCCTCCTCCGTGTCCCCCAAATCCTTCAGCCACTTCGCCCCGAGGCTCCAGAACTCCCTCCCTCACTACCTTCGCCTCCCCACTAGCCCCCACCTCCACCCCCCCTCCAAATCTATTCCTATTTTCAGGTCTCTAAAGACCTTTCTTTTCGACCGTGCTTTCGGTCACCTTTTCCCCCCTCCCCCTGGCTCGGCAACGGGATCCGTTATTGGGAAGCGCTCTGAGACCCCCAAAAGCCAAGAAGGTGTTTGAAATCACTCACCCCACCCTCCGCATTGCAAGAGTCTTGTAGCTCAGTGGGCAGAGAGCTAGCCTCGCAAGAGACCTGGGCTCGATTCCCAGCAGGTCAGGGCGAAACCGTGGGCAAGTTTCCATACTCCATTCCTGATAATAATCCCTCAAGGGAAAAAAATATATATTAAATTGGTCACTCAATCCACGACTGCTTGTGGGGATGCCGCTGTGCGCAATTGGCTGTCGCATTTCACCCACCAAATATACAGACAACTCACTTTCCAGTATATTCTGTGAAGCGCTTTGAGATGTCATGATTAAATGATAAGGCGTCATGAATTGAGTGACTACATTGATTTTGAAGCGATTATTATCCGAGGAAAGGGATCCGCCAATCGACTATTGACTAATTTCCTACTCACTGCTCAGTAAACAGAGGTGTGTGCGCATGTGTGTATGTGTGTATGCGTGCGTGTGAACGTGTGTGTGCAGTAAGGAAACTTGCCAGGGAAGCAAACCTGAGTCCCCTCGCTTGCGAGGCGAGAGAGCTAACTACTGAGCTACTCCACAACAAGGAGCAGTGAGAACGTTGTGAATTGGAGCCCCACTTCCCATCCCCCCACCTCCACCCCCACCCACCTCCCTCTCCGGTGGGGGGGACAGTGTTTGAAAGACTTTGGTCACCCAAGGCTTTCTTTGTCATTGTTGGAATTGATTTCCAAAAACAGCTGGGCAGGAAGATCAACTCCAAAAATACACAGTCAGGGACCGGAGCCAAGAGGAAATTGGAAGGATAAAGGCTTGGATACGGGACAAAAGCAAAAAAAAATGACCCATGTCCCAATATTGTAACATCACGTAAGGAATGTGGCAGCAACAATGCGATGGAGGGTCGGGCAGGGTTACAGAGGACATTGGCCAGAGATGATCTATTGTTAATACTCCCGATTGCTCTCCACTAGTAACTCCTGAATTTCAAGGTTGAGCTATCTTGGAACTGTTTTCTTTTTCCGTCTCCTGATTGGTGTCCTGTAGCTCAATGGTTAGAACCCTTGCCTCACGAGCAAGAGGACCCGGGTTCGAATCCCGGGCAGGACAAAACCTTAGGCAAGTTTCATTACTCCACGCAGACGCCTCTGTTTACCTAGCAGTAAGCAGAAACCCAGTTGTTAGTTGATTAGTGGATCATTTTCCAGGGGTAATAATCCTTTGTTTTAAAAAAAATAATGTGATCACTCAAATTGACTGCCATTTTTCACCCACAAAATATACAGTCAATTTACTTCACCGTATATTCTGTGAAGCGCTTTGAGACGTCTCAAAGACACGATGACAGCAACAACAAAATTAATAATAATAATCCTTCCATTTGATAGAGCGCTTTTCATGTCTTCCAGACATCTCAAAGCACTTACAGATATACTGTAAAGTGAATTGACTTATGTATTTAGAAATTATAAGTTACATTTGTTTAACAATAAGATGCTATATCAAATGCAAAGATTATTTATATTATAAATTTTTAAGATTTCTTGTATTTCAAGCCCTGCCCCTTAACATCTACTGGTCTCAAAGCGCTTCACACCCTGTCAAGTGCAGTGACTGAGTGTTTTTGTGGATGCACCTGGAAGCCAATTTTCACACAGCAGAGAGAAAGTGCGAGAGAAAGGGTGCGGAAAAGGAAAGGAGAGAGAGAGAGAAGACGAGAGTGCAAGAGAGAGAGGAATGAAGCAGAGAGGATGCAGTGCGAGAGAGAGAGAGAATCAGAGAGGAGAGAATGCGAGAGAGAGAGAGAGGGAGGAAGAAGGGGAAAGTGTGGGAGAAGAAGAAATGATCTACATAAGGCAAAAAGCAACCACGCACTATTCTGTAGCATAAAAAATGATGGTACAACAAGAGGTGATCAAACAGAGGCAATATTTATATTTGATTAATTCCACCGTACAAGCTAAATAACCCTGCAGATTCCAGTGGTTTGAAATAGCCATCATTCATCACTGTCACACAGTGTGTTCAAACCAAGAGAACCATCTCTACATCTCCTGCCTCCGTCCACATCCCGGCAGTTTATTACAATGCCTGGTTTTATTAGAGTTTCCGCGGGGATAAATACTTTATGTAGCTTTGTACACGGCACTTGCTTCACACCGTCACGACAGAGGAATAATAAAGCTTTCCTCTAATGCTCCCCATTTTTCATTGCACCTTAAGAAGGCGCTGGTGAAATGGGCTTGGGTCCCCTCCCTCCCTCCCTCCCTCCCTCCCTCCCTCCCTCCCTCCCTCCCTCCCAGAGAATATAATAATAATTCTACCATTTGATATAGCACTTTTCACTTCTTCTAGACGTCTCAAAGCGCTTCACAGAATGTGCTGTAAAGTGAGTTGACTATATTTTGTGGGCAAAATGTGGCAGCCAATTGCGCACAGCAGCATCCCCACAAACAGTCGTGAATTGAAATGACCAATTTTGTGATTTTTTTTGAGGGATTATTATTCGGCATGTGTCTGTGTGTGGGTGGGTGTGTGTGGGGTGGGGAGTAAGGAAACTTACCCAAGGTTTTGCCCCGATCTGACCTGCCTGGATTCGAACACACAGGTCTTACGTTTGAAAGGCGAGCACCCTAACCACTGAGCTATAGGACTCCACAATGGAGGGGGCCAGGAACCAGAAATGGTTTCTCCTGATTTTCTCACCATTGTAGAAGTGAACGGGAGAGTTTCCTTGCTTTCAGTGAGACGCGTGTGAATGTTACTGCGGAGCTGGGCAATGTGGGAGCCCAGAGACACAGCTGCTTCCTGCCTTTCTTGTGGCTCAGTGTCGTAGCCCACCTGCCGCCTGGTAACGGTTCATTCACAGCCACTCGGCTGGCGAGTCCATCACCGCAGGTCACAGGCACCAGTGGCAGGGGTTGCGGCAACAATGGTACTAATATTATTATTTGTGGAGCTCCTGTAGCTCAGTGGTTAGAGCGCTCGCCTTACACATGTGAGATCTGTGTTACGAATCCAGGCAGGTCAGGTCAGGGTGAAACTTTGAGAAAGTTTCCTTATTCTACACACACAATAATAATCACTCCAAAAAAAACCACAATAGTAAATTGGTCATTTCAATCCAAGACTGTTTGTGGGGGACGCTGCCGTGCGTAATTGGCTGCCGCATTTCACAAATATACAGTCAATTCACTTTACAGTACAGTATATTCTTTGATACATTTAGAAGATGTGAAAAGCGCTGTATGAAATGCAAGGATTATTATTATTATTAATTCTTGCATTTGATACACACAGCAGCTCGTTGCGTCGTTGAGATGTCCCAAAGCTCTTCGCAGGACACACTGCGTATTTGCCCAGCGCCTTGGGACGTCCTCCCAACATGAAAGACGCTATACAAATAATAAACAATAATAATCCTTGCACTTGATGTCATGCTTTTCACATCTTATAGACGTTTCAAAGAGCCTCACAGAAAATATGTAATTTTGTGATGTAATTTTTGTTGTGGTTGTTTGTGGGTCCAAGGAAGAGAGAGAGAGTAAGGGGGAGTGGCGGAGGGATGGAGGGAAAGGTGGGAGGGAGGGAGGGAGGGAGGGATGGAGGGAAAGGTGGGAGGGAGGGAGGGAGGGAGGGAGGGAGGGAGGAAGATTGCATTCCAACGGTCTAGAAATAATGAAACATGAAAAAAAACTACCACTTTCTTTCCCCCTGAATGATTCTAATGCTGGTCTGTCTACCGGCCCTGAGGGTTGGTGACCCAGATACTCTCAAACATTCACCTAAATTGGCAGGCAAACCAGTCCCTGCTTTCTGAGTCCTGGCTCACTCTCTGGGAATCCTTGCAAATGTGTGTGTGTGTACACATATATAAATATGCACGCAGCAAAATAAAAGCGTTACTAAAATAGGAACTTGGCATTTGAACACACTGAGTCCAGCCGTCAAGAATGACAAGTATTAAGGGCCACAAGTTTCCGATCCACTCTGTGGTTTTGGCGAGGGAAACGCAGCCAATAGGAGCGGGAGAGAGCCGCTGCACGGAATGTACATCTGTCATCCACAGCGCGTGGCGGTGACATTCCACAATTCCCACGCTCGTTCCCGGAATGTTCCTAGGCTGTGGGAAGTCACTGACTCTCCCGTTCGTACGATGGAGTTCCCAGGTTCCTTCTGTGCTCCCGGCTGGTTGGAGTGGGACAGGGCTGTATGCTTTTTTTTATCCCCCCCACCCTCCCTTCTCTCTCTCCCTATTTCTCTCTCTCTCGTAGTCTCTCTTTCTCTCTCTCTCTCTCTCTCTCTCTTTCTCTCCGTTGATGTGGCTTGAGCTTTTGTCACCAGTGCAACACACGTAACACAAACACTTATCATCTCACGGTGGTTGAAACATCTCGGAGGAGACGCTAAAACCATACTCCGCCCGACTGTGCCCTGTTCAGGTGGATGTTTAAATAATGATAATAATAAGCTTTGCATTTGATGTAGCACTTTTCATGTCTTATCGACGTCTCAAAACACTTGACGGTATATACTGTAAAGTGAATTGACTGTATATTTTCTGGGCGAAACGCGGCAGCCGATTGCGCCCAGCAGCGTACGCACAAACAATCGTGGTTTGAGTGACCAAATGATTATTATTCGTCTTTTTTTGAGGGATTATTATCAGGCATGTGGAGTAAGGAAACTTGGCCAAGGTTTTGCTCTGACCTGCCCAGAAATCAAAAGCAGGTATTCTCACTTGTAAAGCAAGTGCTCCAACCACTGAGCTACAGGACTCCACAAATCCTAAAGATCCCGCGGCACTGTTCTGGAAATTAAAAGTTTCTGTCTGTCTCTCTCCCTCTCTCTCTCTCTCTCTCTCTGTGTTGGCCAATAGCTGCTACCCCACTCCCCGCCCTGTCCAGATAAGATCGGTCACTCACTCCATTGTTCGCTTTCCGTGGAGGGCGGAGGGGTGGGGGGGTGGTTTAATAATTTGTGGAACACAAAATTGATTACTCAATCCATGACTGTTTGTGGGGACACCGCTTTGCTCAACTGGCTGTCGCGTAACACTTGCTAAAATGCACAGTCAGTCACCTCAGTGTATAGTATATCCCACGAAGCGCTTTGAGGTATCAGAACGACCCGATAAGGCGCTGTATCAAAGGCGAAGATTAATGCAATGAAAAAAAAACTACGTCTTGAAGAGGTTTGAATCACAGGAGGACATGAGTTGGCTAACACATGAATATTCCTGACCAGAATCTCACCACGTTAGCCTGGCCTCTTCTCAGCTGATCCCCAGTTGCCACCTGCCCGCCCGAGGCAGGGCTGTCAGCATTGATCAGCCAGACACCGAGAGACAGATCACCATCAGCCAGGAACCCGTCTCCTCATCATAATTACAATAATGATAATAATCCTTGCGTTCGATGCAGCGCTTTACATGTCTTCTGGACGTCTCAGTGTTTCGCAGAATATACTGTAAATGAATTGACCATATATTTGCACGATTGCACACAGCAGTGTCGTCACAAGCAGTCGTGGGTTAAAATGACCAATTTTATTAGTGGGCTTTCTTTTTGGAGGGATTATTATTAGGCGTGTGTGTGTGTGTGTGTGGTGGAAGGAAACTTGCCCAAGTTTTCCCCCTGACCTTCCCAGATTTGAACACAGGTCTCACTCACGCTTGAAAGGCGAGTGCTTTTACCACTGAGCTGCAGGACTCCATTTAGCACAGAGCCTCATCAAAGCGCTTCGCAGAATATACTATCAAGTGGAGTCACCGTGTGTTTTGTGGGCGAAACAAGGCAGCCAAATGTGGAACGCAACGTCCCACAAACGCTCACGGATTGAGCGATAAAAATGTCTTTGCAGTAATTATTACCCCTCGAAAAAGCGATCCGCCAATCAACTAACGACTGGGAAACCTATTTACTGCTGGGTAAAACAGTGACATCGGGGAGTAAGGAAACTTGCCGTAGCGTTTAAACTCTGTGGCAACTGGACTCCGCTTTGACCACTACCCAGCCCACACCCTCCCCCCCACCAGCTAATTTTTCCATCTTCATATCGCACCCAAAGACCCTCCTGTTTGACCCCCTCCGATGGTTACCTCTCCCCCTTCCCCCAGCCCTGCAAATGCAGTACACTTTGCCGCTCTTCAGGGCTCTGAGTCTCTGGCCCGTGGGAAGGGCTCTGTGTGTGGATGCAAGTTGTCATTGTTGTCGAGTTAGAACAACAACGTGGGGAGTATGTGCTGCCACCCAGTGTCCAGTCAGCGTCCAACGGCAAATTTAGATTACGTTTAAGCAGCGCCATTCACGGCGGGAGGAATTGACCGTATATTTGTGGGCGAAACGCGGCAGCCAATTGCACACAGCAATGTCCCACAAACAGTCATGGATTGAAATGACAATTCTATTTTTTCAAATTCTTTTGAGGGGTTATTATTAGGCGTGTGTGTGTGTGGAGTGAGGAAACTTACCCAAAGTTGTTTTGCCCTGACCTGACCTGCCTGGAATTGAATCCAGGTCTCTCGCTTGAAAGGCGAGTGCCTTTCAAGGACTGTGGGGGGAAACAACGAGATGGGAGTTTGACTGTGATTACGACAGTGGCTTGTGTAAGACTTGTCAGCACTTGGAGGGAAGAATGGTTGGGGGAGAGATAGACATGTCTCTGTGATCATTTTGTGGGCCAAATGAGGCAGCTAATTGCGCATTGCAGTATCCCACAAACAGTTGCGGATTGAGTGGTCAAATGAATTGATAAATTTCCTGATTAACTGTGTTTTTTCAAGGGATTATCATGCAATGGAAACCAATCTGTCAATCCACTAACAATCTTGTTTCCACATACTGCTGAGTAAACAGAGGCGTGTGTGTGTGTATGGGATAAGGAAACTTTCTTGGACTTTAACCTCAGATTAAGTACAGCTTGTGATGAAGACGGGATATTGGGCGGGGGCGGACGGGGTGGGGGTGGGGGGGAGGAGGATGGCGGGCGCGAGGGTGGGAGGGAGAGTTGTTCTGGGTGTAAGTGGAGGGGGAACGGGAAGGAAAGCGCCAGAGAATGGGGTCACTAATAATAAATAGCGCTTTTTATATCTTATCGACGTCTCAAAGCACTTCACAGAATAAACTGTAAAATGAATTGACTGTATATTTGTGGGCGAAACGCGGCCACAAACGCGGCAGCCAATTGCGCACAGCAGTGTCCCTACAAACAGTCGTGGATTGAAATGATACATTTTTATTATTATGTTCTTTTTTGGAGGGATTATGATTAGGAGTGCGTGTGGAGTAAGGAAACTTGCCCAAGATTTTGCCCTGATCTGCCTGGATTCAAACACAGGTCTCACGCTTGTAAGGCAAGTGCTCTAACCACTGAGCTACAGGAGCTCTCTCTTTCTACGGTATGATATCACAGCACAAGCTATGAGATTGTTGGTACTGTGGTAAGAGGCTATTTTGTAGGAAGCTGTCTTGCTAACAGGCCAGAGTTTGCTGTTGTCTCGGAGGGAAGCTGTGTGTGGCAGCTCAGGAATGTAATGAGAGGGTGAACCTTGTACCCTGTGATATGATGGGTTGCACAATAACTACCTTCCTGCCCAAACCTGCCGTTCGTCCATTAACTGGACTAGGTTTTGGAAGGTGGGGCAACTCAAGACTCGCTCTCACCTCCAGTTCCCCCCCATTTCCCTTAAACCTTCTCAACGCAAATCTCTGTTGGGGGAGATCGACAGGGGAGCCAGTACACATGTGTGCACACTCATCCCCTTACACACATACACTCTTACTCGCATGCTCACACTCACACACACACATGAACTCATGCACACACATGAACTCATGCATACACAAACACATGCACCCTTGCACACACAATCGTATAGACACACACATATACACCTACGTACGTGCACACACAAACATACGCACACACACAAACGCATACCGCACATATGGTGGAGGGGAGTTGTGTTTAACGTCTCGAGCAAAGGAGGCAGTGCTGACAGTGGGGTTTTGCCCCCTGAAATCAGGCTGGACAGGCAGCTTTCGTAGCTCATCAGTCAGTAACTGTAGCTCAGGGCTTTGACTTTGCCTATGGTTCCTGGGGTGAGGCTAACTAGAAGGTTACTCTCTCTCTCACTCTCTTTCCCTGGGAAACCCAGCACTGAGCAGAGAGAGAGAAAGAGAGAGAGAAGCGCGGAGCTGAGAAGATCTGACAGCTGTGTTACACATCACTGGGAGTCCCACTGCATAGAGCACAGCTTGTCTGCTAACATGTAGTCTGTGGGGAAGGGGAGAGAGGGTCACACATACACGCACACACACACACACACACCTTAGGGCTGTTTCCCAGGCTCCTCAGTTTCAATGGGAAAACTCAGTTGATGAGAAGTTCAGAAACTCAGGCAGTTACTCAGAGAGAGGAGATGGGGGAGTTGGGGAAGAGAGGGTGACGGGGAGAGAGGGTGACGGGGGAGAGGTGGAGGTGGGGTGGGGAGGAATATTTTTAACTGAAATGAATTTGGATCAAATCAGGAATTAATGCTGAACTGTAGAATAGCAACAGCAATAATATTTGCAAACGACTTCTTATTTTAACCGTTTGTGGGATGTCACTGTGCGCCAATCAGCTGCTGCATTTTTCCCCCTCCGCAAAAAAAACCACACACACAGTCACCCCACTTTACAGTCCATCTTGTGAAGCACTTTGTAGGATTCATTGTAAAAGTCTCGCGACTGTGTGTTTTGAATGTGGCGAATGTGGCACCTCGTGAGCGCAAAGTGATGCCCCTCGCAAAACAGCCTTGAAATAAATGACCAGTTTTATGTGGTTGGGTGAGTCGATAAGTGGTTGGGTGGGTGGGTGCGGCATTTTTGGTCCAGATACCAGTGGTGAGGGGCGGAGAGGTGGAGGAGGATAGGGAAACAACAACAAAATGACATTTATAGAGCGCCTTTCATGTCGGGAGGATGTCCCAAGGCGCTGAACAGTCAGGTCAGGATCCGAGCATGGGAGAGGAGCAGGGTAGTGGAGGAGGGGAGGGTCTGGAGAGAGTTAGGAGTGGGAGGGAGAGAGTTGGGAGGGGAGAGAAAGCAAGTTGGGAGGGCAGCAGAAGGCACAGTCGAAGAGGAGGATCTTGAGACCGGCCTTGAAGGAGGCAAGGGAGGGAGGGAGTGAGGTGAAGGGACTGTGGTAAGAAATTCCAGAATGTTGGGGGGGCAGAGAGAGAGGCTGAAAACAGACGAGGAGATCGGATTTAACGTCTCGTCCAGAGAAATGGCGCCTCTGACAGCCCAGCGCTCCGCCGGCTCCTCACAGGAACATCAGCCCGGCTCTATTACCTGGGTCTTTATCGGTCTCTTTCCTTGTCTTCTCATCCGAGGCAATGGGAACAAGTTCTCTGACTGACTCCTTTCCAGATGCTCGCTAACTGGGCCTCAGATGTTTGTTGCAGATAATTAGCGCTATTTATGAGAGCGTGGAGCTGTCAGGAAGCAGCTAATGCAACGAACCTCAGCACAACAGAGCTCTGTGTGTGTCCGTGTGTGTGTGTGTGTGTGCACCACAGGACCTGTCACTGAGAGAAAGCAGAAGAGTGTCTAAGAGGTCAGCCTTGGGACGTCCTTCCGACGACGTGAAAGGCGTTTGACAAACGTAATTGGCTGCTGTTGCGCTGTTGATTCACACATCATGTCGTCGAGACATCTCAAAGTGCGGCACTGAATATGCTGCGAAGTAGAGTCCTGTAGCTTGGTGGTTAGAGCACTCACCTTACAAGCGTGAGACCTGTGTTTCGAATACAAGCAGGTCAGGGTGAAACCTTGGACAGGTTTCCTTCCTCCGCACACACGCCTAATAATAATTCGACCAAAGAGACCTATAATAAATCGGCCATTTTCAATCCACGACTGTTTGTGGGGACGCTGCTGTGCGCAATTGGCTGCCGTGGTTTTGCCCACAAATATACAGTCAATTCACGTGACAGTATAGTCTGTGAAGCGCTTTGAGACGTCCAGCAAACATGAAAAGCGCTACATCAAATGCAAGGATTATTATTATTATCAAGTGTAGTAACTGTGTGTTTTGCGGGCGAAACGCGGCGCCCGATATTGTGCACAGCGGTTTCCCTCGAAGTGTTGTGGATTGAGTGACCAAATTCTTCTTTTTTTCTGTTGTCCCCGGGAAGCGATCCGTCAATCGATCAACAACCGGTTCCTGCTTGTTGCTGGTGCCGGTTCCTGCTTGTTGCGTGCGTGCGTGTGCGTGCGTGCATGCGTGTGTGTGTGTGTGTGTGTGTGTGTGTGGAGTAAGGAAACTTGATTAAGGTTTCGCCCTGACACACCCGGGAGTCAAACCCGGGTCCTCTCGCTTACGAGGCGAGCGATCTAACCAGCGCGCCACAGGCCTCCCACCATAAGCGGGGATTTTAAAAGACACAATCATGCCGCGCTATAGCATGTCACCAGTTGTTTTACAACCCAGTAAATTCGAGGCACCAAATCTCTTCCGTAAATTATTCTGTCGTCAAAGGAACCGTTTAACCTTACAAAAAGGTTTTCAGAGACTGCTCGAGTCGCAAGTAACCTAAATACACTTTCAAAGTCCCCATAACTGTTACACTTGTATGATGAATTACCTCCCATTAGTGCTGAGAATATCTTAGTTAGAGAATACCCCTAAGCATTGATTTATCCCTTGCTCTCCCTTGTGCATAATTTACGCTGCATCTTTCCATATCTTTGTGTTCGGTTTCCGCACGTTTTGTCTCATTTTGCATCCAAGTGTTCCACTCACTTCGTCCTCGCGTTTTCATAAAAGCTCCTGTGGCTCAGTGGTTAGAGCACTCGCCTTGTGCACAGCGTGAGAGAGACCTGTGGGTTCGAATCCAGACAGATCAGTGTGAAACTTTGGACAAGTTTCCTTACTCCAGGCACACGCCTAATAATAATCCGTCACCACCGCCCCCCGCCCCCAATTAAAAATTGGTAATTTCAGTCAATTCACTTTACAGCATATTCTTTGAAGCGCTGTGAGACGGCGAGAAAGTGTGAAAAGTGCTTTATCAAATGCAAGGAGTATTATTAATATTATTATTGTTGTTGCCATGTCTCAAAGCGCTTCATAGAATAAGCCTGGGGACATTTTTTTGTGGGTGAAACACAGTCAAATTGCGCATGGCTGTGTCCCACAAGCAGTCGTAGATTGAGAGACCAAATTATTATTATTGCGAAGCGATAGGACCCGGGTTAGATTCCTGGTGGGCGCAAAACCTTTGGCAAGTTTCCTCAATCCGCGCACACGCCCTCTGTTTACCCAGCAGCAAGTCAAAATCCATTTGTTAGTCAATTGGCGGGTTGCTTTCTGAGGGTAATAATCCCTCCACAAATAAAATCTGCTCACTCAACCCACGACTGTTTGTGGGATGCCGCTGTGCGCAATTGACCGACGTGTTTTCGTCCACAAATGTTATGCAGCCGACTGCGTTTGACAGTGTAGTGACTGTGTGTTTTTGGAAGCGGGATATCAACCCAAAACCCTACCCTTGCCTGTTCCCAAGGACTAATGCAGTTTACCAGTTGGAACTTGTGAGAAGCTTTTCCCTCAGTGGTAAACATCTGTGTAATTAAAAAAACTATTTATCTCTGCCCTGGAGGACAGTCGTACTTGAAAACACTAAAATCTCGAGGGAATTCAAGCAAGTTTCTACCCAGATCCTGAAGGATTTGTGTCGAAACATGTGAGGTTTGAATCAAACCAGCCCTTCATTGGGTTGGGTTAGGAGGGTGGGGGTGGGGGTGGGGGTGGGGGGGGGGAGGTGCGGAATAGGAGGGAGGATGATGGGGGGGTCGGAATGTCCAGACCTTGTCTGTTCAAGTGGATGTTAAAGATCCCGAGGCGCTATTGGTAACGAAAAGGGAGTTTCTCTCTCTTTCCCTCTCTTTCCCTCTCTCTCCTGATGTCCTGCTGACCGCCCATTCACCCCCACACCCACCCCCACACTTCAAATGAAATTGGTTGCTCACTTCACGTCCGTTCGCATATGGGCTGCTGTGTTTCGCTCTCAAAATATACAGTCACCTCTCTCTCTACGCGTGTGAGGCTGTTATCTCAAATGGCAAGGATTATGCAATGCAAAGGTTAGATAAGTCGTTATGAAATCCCTGTGAAACGACACGAGATGCCCTTCCGGAGAGTAGGAGGGGTGGCGGAAGTGGGTTAGGAGGTGCGGAGGCTTGAACCCGCAGCTTTCTGACTCAGAGGTGAGAGATAGAAAGAGGGAGAGGGAGAGCTATCACTGACAGGATCGCCAATAAAAGTTGAGTTGCCCGTGTCTGAGCCGTGTGTCATCATTGTCTAATATCTAGGCAGTGTGTGTGTGTACCTGGGAATGTGTGTGATGTGCAGCGACTCGCTCTCACGCTGCCTGGCTCGGACACACCCTGTACATTCTGTTCAGTCTCCGTAATAGTTATCGGCACACAGGATGAAATTCTGAGCCAAATGTGTGTGTAACTATTGGCCAACTGTACTAGTGAGTAGGGTAGGGCAGGGCCAGAGGCAAAACATCTCCATTCCCTCTGATTCACTAATCAAACTAATTTGCTCCTAAGTAACTCATTTCGAATTATCCTTTTTTCCAATTCACTCTTTCACAGCCAATTGCTGTCGAGTGTAGTGACTGTTTCTTTCTACGCAAACGTACTATTCACGGCCTTGCCTCTGCATATCTCTCCGACCTGCTGTCTCCCTATCAGCCTGCCCGTCCCCTCTGTTCAGCGGGCTCTGGCCTGCTCCATGTCCCCT
>JAAILG010004625.1:0-15204 GCA_012026655.1 Hydrolagus affinis
GTGCCTTTTGTTCCACCCTGAATTCTTCGACCTCCCCTACGTGTTTCACCCCTTCCCGTACACTCCCCTCCCAGCTTGGGTCACACGCCTCCTGTGCAGCGCCTTGGGACGTCCTCCCGACGTGAAAGGCGCTTTATCAATGTAATTTGTTGTTGTTGTTGTTGTCCTCTCGATGTGAAAGGTGCTATACAAATGTAATTTGTTGTTGGATTTGCCTGATGAGAGATGAGTTTGATGTTACAGAGACGCAATCATTTTGATTTCTCTGAATTCCTAGGTATCGGCGGTGATCCTTTCAATGGGACTGACTTCATCGACTGTTTAGATGTCTTCCTGAAGGATCCCAGGACAGAGGGCATCATCCTGATCGGAGAAATTGGCGGAAGTGCTGAAGAGGATGCAGCTGAGTTTTTAAAACAGAATAATTCGGTGTGTGCTAGTAGAGGGTTTATTTTAACATTTGTATAGCATCTTTACATTGGGCTGCATCTCAAACCCTGTTGCATAGGAGGTTATCCTGACTGCTAAATGCAGGCTATGCAGTTTCCTCACTTCCTCACTGCTCCTATTAGCTAAGATCAGGAGGAGTTCTCTGCTTTCTTTAGACTGAACAAGGCTGAGTTGCTAATCTTTTGGCTTGAGTCAGAAGATAGTCATTTCAAGGCCCTCGTCAGGATATTGAGTTCTCAGTCTAGGCTGACACTGCATTGTCAGAGGCGGATGTTAAAGATCCAACGGCACTATTTATTCAAAAAGAGAAAGGAATTTCTCTTGATGTCCTGGCCAACAATCCCCAGGATAATAATACTTTCCGGTATTAGGTAAGTAGGATGTGTCCCTCCTTACCTAATGTAGAGAATGCGCATTGAGGTCCAGACAGATCTTGTGATATGGTGGAACTCTGCTTTGATTCATGTTTTGCCTGCAAGTTTTTTTTTGCCTACAAAATATGTGATTACTGTACTTCAATCCACCACTGTCTGTGGGACACTGTTGTGTGCAATTCGATGCCGTGTTTCCCCCACGAAATATACAGTCAATTCACAGTATATTCTGTGAAGCATTTTGAGATGTCATCCTGACTTATTGAGCGCTCTGTTTTTTTTCCTCTGAAGATAATAATAATAATAATAATAATCCTTATATTTAATATAGTGCTTTTCACATCTTATCGACGTCTCAAAACGCTTCACAGAATATATTGTAAAGTGAAATGACTATTTGTGGGCGAAACATGGCAGCCAATTGCGCACAGCAGTGTCCCCACAAAGAGTTGTGGATTGAAATGACCAATTTTTATTATTGTGTTTTTTTTTGGACGGATTATTATTAGGTGTGTGGAGTAAGGAAACTTGTCCAAGGTTTCGCTTTGATTCTGCCTGGATTCGAACACAAGTCTCATGCTTGTAAGGCGAGTGCTCTAACCACTGAGCTACAGGAGCTTCAAGATGTGTTTGCGCACAGCAGGTGCAATGCTGTGCTTTGCACAGTGAGGTTTTGGACAAGGCATCACAGGAGAAATCATTGTTTGGTCATATGGGCCAAATGGCAGAGCCAGTGTTAACATTCATCCAGGGCTCTCTATGGACTCGCGGTTGAATGCTATCCAAAAGAGCGTGATGTTATTGATCTCGTTTCTTTCTCCAGCAGCTGCTGAGGGCACAAGGAGATTAACTCCAGTGACTGCTGTTGTTGTTGTTGTTGTTGTAGCACTGCAGTGTCAGCCTAGCCTTCACCTCTCAAGTCTCTCTTTACAACTGAAACCTCTTGTTCCTGGTGACATCTCAGGGAATCTCTAGTCTTTTAACTGATTTTGTTCTCTTTTTGTTTCTCACAGGGACCCAATGCCAAACCAGTGGTGTCGTTCATTGCTGGTCTGACAGCCCCACCGGGTCGCAGGATGGGTCATGCCGGTGCTATCATTGCCGGGGGTCAGGGAGGAGCCAAAGAGAAGATCTCTGCCCTGCAGCACGCTGGCGTAGTGGTCAGCATGTCTCCCGCACAGCTCGGCAGCACCATACACAAGGTAAAATGTGTTCCCTCTGGGCCCTGGTCCATGCAACAACAACCGCAACAACAACTTGCATTTATATAATGCCCTTTATCTGTGTAGACCTGAATGTGGTTTCCTCTCCGACCAATGACTTGTGCCATTGTGTGTCAGCCTGGCGCGGTGGTAGCACTCTTGCCTCCAACTCAGAGGTTGTGGGTTCAAACCAGTGCTTCGTGTCCACCTTGTTGTCAGAGGTGCTGTCATTCAGATGAACTGTTAAAACCGAGGGCCTATTCGCCTGTTTAGTGGATGTTAAAAATTCTGTAGCACTGTTGGAAAAGAGAATCCTCCCAGAGTCCTGGCCGACAACCCCTAATTAAATTGGGTGGTCACTTTGTGGCTGCGAGATTGAGCTCCTCGGATTGCTTAGTCTCTCAGACTGATGGTGTAAGAACAACAATGCTGTTGCGTTTATAGCTCCTTGGCGAGATCCTCAGGTTAGGAATTGTGCAAATTGCCGGTCGCTTTGTTTCAG
Organism: Hydrolagus affinis; assembly: GCA_012026655.1. Taxonomy (NCBI): domain Eukaryota; kingdom Metazoa; phylum Chordata; class Chondrichthyes; order Chimaeriformes; family Chimaeridae; genus Hydrolagus; species Hydrolagus affinis. The sequence goes on from JAAILG010004625.1 coordinate 2,529, forward strand.
ACACGGTAATATTGTCACAAAGGAATATTGTTTGTGGGGGCAGAGGGCAACGCTTGTGGGTAGCTAGAACCAAAGCTCATGATGGCTCATGTGGCTGAGACGAGGGTCTAAACTGACTGGGGAGGTTGCACTCGTGCCTTCGAGTTAAGGTTGTACATCAGGAATTTTTGAATTGACAGACTGTAGTGCTGCTTTAATACAGGGCTGGTGGAAGAGCTGCATTGTCGTGGATGCCGTCCTTTAGACCACAGGATTACATAATTGGCCTTGATTTTGGCCTTTTACCCATCTGATCTCATCCATCCTCCCACTCACCATCACTGCATCACATCATCCATTCATCATCCACTCACCATCACTGCATCACATCAAGCTACTTTTTAAATGAATCCCTGTGTCCAGACCTCAACCTCGCTTCACTGTAACCCTGTTCCATTCATTCATTAATCACCTCTATAAAGAAAAACTTCCTGGTGTCAGTCCTGACTTTGGATTTATTACTGAATCGATTTCCTCTTGCTCTATTGTCATGGTGCATCCTAATGTATTGATCTGGGTTTACTTTTTCAATCCCATTTAACATTCTGTACACCTCTATGATGTCAAGCACTCTGAGACGCCGTCCAGCGTGGAGGACGCTATGTAAATCAAAGTTGTTGTTGTTGTCTTCACTGAGTCATCTCTCACATCTGGGAATCATCCTCGTTGCTCTCTCTGCATCACCTCCTCCCCTTACGTCGCACTAACCAGAATATTTGCAGTATTCAAGGTGCGGCCTGACCAGAACACTGTCCTGAGCCTGAGAATGACGTCTGGGAATCTAAACTCTTAACTGATTTAGTAATATAGTCCAACAACAAACTACATTTGTAGAGCACCTTTCACAGCATCCTGTCTGCAGTTACTGTCTGCCTGTTCAGGTGGATTACAAATTCTTGTGGCACTCGAAAAAAGAAGGGAGTCTTTCCACATATTGTGGCTGAGATCCCCTGAGGATCTATACCTTGGCTGCTGCAGGCGATTTCCTCTCTGTTTTGGTACAGTGCCACAAGATGTTTAGCATCCACTTGAACAGTCAGACAGGACCTTGATTTAACGTCTCATCTGAAGGACAGCACTTCCAACAATACACCCCTCCCTCGCCCCCTCAGCACTACACTGAATTGTCAGCCTAGACCGTGAGTTCAAAATCCCCAATAGTGAACCCATAATTGAACACTATTCAAACAACGCCTGGGTGTAATTCCCTTGGCTACCACCAAGTGGCAGAAAACTACTATTTAGCTCAGTTGACTGCTCCGCCTTTGGCTCTGAAGCTACAACGTGGCTTGAAAATCTCGATCTTCACATCTGCACTAAAATGCTTTGTTGCAGATTTTTTTTAAAAACTGGTCATTGACTTTAATGTTTTTTAAAAAAAAGTAGTAATTTGATCACTCAATTGACGGTTGTTTGGGAGGCTGTCGCACACAGATGTAGTTTTGTTGTTGTGGTTGACCCCTGGAGCCTGTTCCCCCCATTCTGTAAAATCAGGGCTAATCTGTACCGCCGATCTGTACCAGTCCTTGCCCCCATACCATTTGATATCCTGAGCTAACAAATATCTGACCACCTCAGTCTTGAACATTTGAATGGATCCAGTGTCCACAGCCTTTTGGCAAGGGTAAAGGGCACTGAATAAATGCAAGTTCTTGTTGATTGGCAGCACAGTAGAAACAGTCATTTGTATGACACAACTCTTTTTTAATAATAATAATCCTTGCATTTGATATAGCGCCTTACCATGTCTTAGAGGCGTATCAAACTGCTTCACATAATATACTGTAAAGTGGATTGATTGTATTTTGTGGGCGAAGCACACACTTTTTCAATATATATTTAATAAAAGATATTTTAGTTAGTGTAATTTAGTTCTTTTAAGTATCTTTAATTAGCGGGGACATCAAATAAGTGGCATTGCAGTGAGGAGACGCCGCTGTGTATTAACGTTCAGTGAACACTTGGTTGAAGAAATCCATGTCCATGGTTTTCACCAATTATTTCAATAACTTTGGAGAAGGCATCTCATTTGTTGTAAATGAATCACAATAACAGCGTTAACAGGAGCAGTTAAGGAGGTCACTGATACAACATGGCTCTTTTGCAATCTTCACACACAAAACACAGTCAATACACTTTATCCCATGAAATGTTCTCCCAAGTGAGAAAAGCATCATATTATTCTTACTATCATATTTAAACTCGTTGGCTACTTATGTGAGGAGGAAAACTGCGTATGTTCCTGTTTTCCTTTGGGACCAGTCAGAAACAGTATTTTTTGTTCCTGCATTTTCATTACTCAACCATTCCTGATTCAGAGCTCTGAGATGCTATCCTACCTGAAGGGCACTAAGTACGGTAAAAGCCCATTTATCTGTGATCCGATCAACCACAACTTCCGTATAACTGGCACCTCAAATAAAGGTCCCAAATTGGAATAACCGGATCTTATCCGGCACAATCACGGTGGCGCATTTAATGAGTCGATTGTCGCACAAGAGTACAGTACAATTAGTTCTGAATGCTCCCATTAGTGGCACGTCTGGTTTTTCCTCTTCAAGCAACACTGTCGCTTTTTCCTCTCCCTCTCTCCTTTTTCTCTCTCTCCCTCTTTTTCTTTCTTTCTTTCTTTCTTTCTTTCTTTCTTTCTTTCTTTCTTTCTTTCTTTCTTTCTTTCTTTCTTTCTTTCTTTCTTTTTCTCTCTGACGGGTACTACTTATTTTAATGTAAAACTGTCTGGTTTGGATTCTTTTAACTTTAGTGGTGGGGTTTTGTGAGACACCTGCTGACCAAAAAAAAGCTACTTTTTCAGTCACCTTCACCCTCCACTCCCTCCTTCCACGTCTCTCCCTCTCACCAGCTCTGGCCACTGTCTACTCTGAAGTATTTTAAGATATCCTTCCAATGTAAAGCTGCTGTATAGCTGTAAGAATGTTGTTGGTTGTTGTTACTTTGAACGCATTTGTACAGAGTTTATTAGTCATTGCAGGGGCATGACCCTATCATCCCCACCCAATGCAAAGGATGAAGTTCAAAATCCTCATCCTCACCTTCAAAGCCCTTCTCCCTACCTCTGTGATCCTATATGTGGTCCATGTAGACCTGTCTTCGGACTCCACTCAGTAGACTACAGCCTGCTTCACGTCCCTCACGCAGCCCATCATCGGTGGTTAGATTTTCGGAACTCCATCCCACAGTCTTTTCGCCTTGCTCCCTATCTTGTCTCTTTAAGTCCATCTCAAGACCCTCCTCATCAACTGCGACTTTGGTCACCCTCTCACCCCTACCCTTTCTGCCCTCCACTCCTGATCCCAAACCCCTGCTTGGGTCAAAATCTCTGATTGTCCAGTGGCTTGGGACGTCCTCCCGAAGTGAATATACTAATAAAAATCCTTGCATTTGATATAGCACTTTACACGTTTTCTAGACTTCTCAAAGCACTTCACAGGATATATTGCAAAGTGAATTGAGGCGCTATATACATGTAATTTTTTGTTGTTGTTTGAAGGTCATTATATGTGAGTCAAACTGAGATACACTCTTCTATCCACAGGAGTTTGAGAAGAGGAAGATGCTGTGATCCTCCAACAGGAAAGGCACCAAAAAAACACGTCTGGAGGTCCCATCACTCAGCTAGCCCTGCTCATTCGTCCATCTTACTATTCACTTCTCTGAATGAAATGAGTGAGGAAAGCACATCAACAACCAAGCCATAGACATATTATGTTTTGTTCGGATCTGTACAATAGACAAAGGAACTCACAGAAAATAAATCAATTTTAAAATTGTCTTCTTATTTTTGGCTGTTTATTTATTGGGTTTTCACTTAACAGGATGATGAGGAATGACTCATCATCTAACCCTCCCCCCCCCCACCCTCATCTCTCTTCCACTCGGTTGGCTGCTCTAAGCAAGTACAGAATTTCTCCAAGTCATTGTGGAATCCTGGATTGGTTAGAGCACTGGTCTCACAAGTGAGAGGATCCAAGCAAAGTGAAACCTTAGGCAAGTTTCCTTACACCACATACCTCTGTTTAACAAGCAGTAAAGTAGCAATTCGGTTGTTGGTCAATTGGCGGATCACTTTCTGAGGGAAATAATCCTTTTAATTGGCTGCCATTTTGTGCCCACAAAATATGCAGTCAATTAACTTGACAGTATATTCTGTGAAGTGCTTGCAGACGTCTCAAAGACGTGATAAGGCGCTATATGCGCTATATCAAATGCAAGGATTATTATTCACTGGAAATCACTCTCCCAAATCCAGACAGTTGTTAAACGACACCAACGTGAAATCAAAATTTAATTCTGAGCAGCAAATCAAGGCAATCCAGCCCAGTGCCTGCTGAGCTAAGGGAGCTGTTGGTTGATATGGATTAATAAAGCTGCAGAGGTAGGGTGGAGCAAGACCGCGGAAGGATTTCAAAGTGAGGACAAGGATCGTAGGGGATGGGGTGGCAGTGCACCTGGTGAGGATGGGGATGATGCATAAGCATGCAGATACTGTACATTGAGGACATTCCAGAAGCATTGCTTAGCGCATTGCCAAGCTACAGTTACTGTTAAAGATTGTAGCAGATGCTATGGGACAGACTGCAAGACGCTTCATTATGACCAGACAAAACAATTGAAGACATGAAACATATTTGTAAGTGAGCTTTATTGTGCATGTAAACAACAAAGCGATAAGTGCTGTGTCTCATTTGGTATGACAAGTGAAACACGTGCTCATCCTGCATTGAATGGTACATAATTTACATTCATTTTCCACAGGAACCCACATGGAGACCGCAGACATAGAATAGACAAAACATCCCAACACACAACAATCGTGACTGAACCAATGTCTTACGCAGATTCAACATGATCTGATTATTTTCATGTTCACGTACCCATTGTATATAAAACTAGTATCAAATTAGCTCATTTAATCTTTTTTTCCATCTGCATGTATATCTTAAAAGATCTTATAACATCCCGTGTACATGTCATCATGTAGTACAGTGGTTAGAGCACTCATGTTACAAGTAAGAGACCTGGATTTGATTCCTGGCAGGGCGAAATGTCAGGCAAGTTGCCTTACTCCACACACCTCTGTTTCCCTAGCAGTAAGTAGGAACCCAGTTGTTAGTTGACTAGCGGATCACTTCTCTGTGGGTAATAATTCCTTCAAAAATGTTTTTTTTTAAAAAATACTGTAATAAATTGGTCACTTCAGTCCATGACTTCAGTTTGCCCAGTGGGACACTGCACGAAGTATATATAATTAACTTTGCATTATATTCTGTGAAGCACATTAAGATGTCTTAAAAATGTTTTAATGTACCATATCAACTGCAAGGATTATTATTATTATACCCTTGTAGTGCTACTACTTGGAATATATTTCAGAATTCTTTAACTATATGTACGACGCATCCATTATGAACCAATTCAGCCACATAAACAATGAATTCTCATGGCTTTCCACGTGGGTGTGTCTATTTATGGTAATAGCACACATTCACTTATTTTATTCAGGTAGCTTCTGACTGCTAAGCATGTCTGTTATTCTATGCACAGTTTCAGGGTGCTAAATTGTCACTTAATCTGCCACAACAATGAGTTTCTCCATATAGAGTTAAGATGCCAAAATGCCACCTTGTGACTTTTCTTTTGAAAGCAAAATTTTGAGCTTGGCAAAAACACAACTTCATTTTTGTCCCAATGAGTGGCTATGGGCTTAAACTGCCTTTCTCCCTAACCAGCCATATGTGTAATTTCTCACCCTCTAGCCCCCATCGTGTGGATGCCAGTCATTCTCACTCTACCTCTCCCCCTCTTCTTATTGATGTGACCATTTTCTCTGACTCCCCAGTGAAGCTCCTCTTCAGTGTGTGGGCCAGCCTGTATAATGGACACAATCTCACGTGCCTATCCATTTTGATGGAGTTGAGGATGATGGAGAATCACATACTAAAATAACAATAATTTTCATATTTAATGTAATATTTACTGTGCAGCATAGTATCTGTGTATTTTGTAGATGAACAAGGCTTGTAAAACAAAAGGAACTGAGGACAAGATAAAGCCAATTGGCCTTTCAAGTGTGCATCATCATTTTATAAGATCAGGGCAAACCTCTCATTCCCATTTTCTAAAACAAAATCTTTTACTCCAAGGTAATCTTGGAGGTCAAGAACAACCCCAGACTCCTTTTTTCCCCCACCAACAATCTCCTCTGTCCACCCTAACCCATCCTCTCCTCTAACTCCAGCTTTGAGGAGAAGCTGGGCGTCCTCCAGACCAATATGGAGGGAATATGCTCAGCTACCTCTCCCCTTCCAACTACCCTTCCAACCATCGCCAGGTGCAATTGCAGTGAAAAATGCAAAACTGAAGTACATTTTGGGTCATAACACATGAACGATAGGAGATACCGAAACACATCACTTCCAGGTGCAAGATCTTTCCAATAAGGTATTAATCATGTTTCTAGATTAAATGTTACACATATCCCAATGTAAATTCTACCCGAACCCCTACAATGGGGTTGCCAAACAAATATTTTTATGTGGATGCTTTGATGACAAGATCCCAACTGTACCAGTGTTGTGTAGGTCTCTGTCAGTGTAAATAACAACCACAGCAACTCTTCTCTTCTACTATCACCTCTGAATATCTTTCTTTCTCATGAATCTCTGCCTAGTCTTAGATAAGTTACACATTTGTAATACTTCTGAACTTCTTGCTCTATAGTGCTGGAACTGAACTGGAATACCAAACTTTTTTGTACCAGTGAGACTCCAAATATCACCTTTCCACTGTTATATTTCCATGTACATTCTGTTTTAGCATATCAGATAGTACAACAACAAACTGTAGCAAGGATTCTGCTTCATAAACTGTGTCCTGTTAGTTGCTTCAAGCACTGAAAGAACCTAAAGTTAAGGATGCAATAAGAGTCTTCCTCTAACCTTATTGCATGCTCCACCAACCCAGCTTCAAAATAACTTCTATTAACTGTCTCCCAAAATTTTAAACCCACAGGGGCTCAATGTTTAGAAGTTCTCAAATTAAAGTAGACACAGCTAATGATTGTCAACATGTCTGGAATATATACTAAAAAAAAATAAGCTTTAAAAGGGCAATCCAATTAAAAGTAGCTTGTGTTAAAAACCAAGAACACATAAAAAGGGTGAAAGCATCTGTCCTATAAACCAGGGTGGTAAAAACGTGAAATGTATAACCCCAGATAGCTGTATGAACAGAATTAACATGAATGTTTAAAAGGGAAATACTGTATGTGGATACAGTACTTGGGAACTAAGGGTATTATGGGGTATGGAGAGAATCTAATATAATGCTTGCAATTGATCTTGCGATCTATTACATCGTTGAGAAGTGCTTCACAGGAAATACTGAAATAAGTGGTGTGACTGTGCAATTCATGAGAGGCCAAATTGCAGTGAGCAATGTCCCACAAACAGCCATGGCGTGAGTAACCAATGTTATCAATGGGATTGTTAGATAGAGGGAGGAACTCCTCTTTTTGAATAGTGCCATTGGATCTTTAATTTGGATAGGCAGATTGGACTTTGATTTAAAATGTTATATTGGGAATGGTACCTCTGACAATGCAGCATGCCTCCAGCACTGCATAGTCTATTTGCATTCGAAGTCCAGACATTGGTTTGATCCCACACCCTTCTGACTAAGAGGTAAGAGCGCTACCACTGAACCAAACTGAAGAAGGCGTAATGGGATGAAATGATTTGCTATGATTTTATAAACTGATAACAAAGGTTGGATAAGATGAATGGCTTCCTAATGGTCTGTTCATACATATTAAACAAACAAGTTCAATTGTCCTATTTTGGACTGCAATCCGCAATTGAGGGATTATCATCAGACGTGTGGAGTAAGGAAACTTGCCCAAGGTTTTGCCCTGCCTGGAATCGAAACCAGGTCTCGCTTGTAAGGCAACTGTTCTAACCGCTGAGCTACAGAACTCCACCAAAGCAAAACGCAGGAACTAATTGCACACAGAAGTTTCCCAAAAAGATTTGTGGGAGTCTTGTTGCTCAGGGGTTAGAATGCTCGCTTTGTAAGCAAAAGATCTGGATTTGATTCCCGGCAGGGCGAAACTTTGGGCTAGGTCCTTCTTCCACAAGCCTGATAATAATCCCTTGAAAAGAAAATACAATAATAAATTGGTCATTTCAATCAATGACAACTGTGCACAATTGGCTGCCACGTTACATCCAGAAATATACAGTCGGGTCAATTCACTCTGAGACATTCAGAAGACATAAAAAGTGCCATATCAAATGCAAGGATTATTATTATTATTATTATTGAATTGACCAATTTTGTTTGGGGGACTATTATTAGGTGTGTAGAGTAAGGAAATTTGCCCAATGTTTCGCCCTGCCAGGAATAGAAACCAGGTCTTCCACTTGAGAAGCAAATAGTCTTCCCACTGAGCTTCACAACACCATTTCTTCCTTGAAGAATAAATCAACACATTACAGTACTTTGATTGAGGGTCTGCTCCACATATGTGCTATTGCTTGAGAAACCAATTTCTTCTAATCCCTGCCCTATAGTGGTCTGTTTATAGATGTGGCATCTATTCCTCTATACATTTTCAACACAGGATAATGGTTCCCCTCAAAATTCTTTTCTCGAATGTATAAATATTCAAGTTTGATTTTCTCCTATGGGTTCACTTACAAACGCAGAGCCATTGCAAATTATAGTAAATACTTGAGAAACACTTTGAGATGTTTTGATGGTGAAATGAAACTGAAATTTGTTTTATTATTAAGGTGAAAACCAGTCACATGATTTGTTGTCCTTCTTTTAGGACAATAAATGTCCTATATCTTCAAATCTTCAATATCTTTGTGAGGATCAGATGTTCAATGTCCAAATGTGCCCTCAGGAGTACTATAAACAAGGTTGAATAATGCTTTTCGATTTACAATGAGATCACAAGACAAGCTCAGTAGACTCTTTGACCTTTCTGATCTCATCCTTCCAGAATACTCACCCCACCATCCTTTCATCACAGGATCAAGCTGCTTCTTAAACAAGTCTAGTGTCCTGGCCTCAATTAACCATCCTGGTAGTATGTTTCAGTTTAAATTAATCTCTGGGAGAAGAAATTAAATAAAATAAATTGAATAAATTAAATAAATTAATTTCTTCTCTGGGAGAAGAAAAAAAGTTCTATTAACTGTCCTGAAATTGCCCTTTGAAATGCTAATCCTATATTCTCGTGTTCTTTTGTCTTGGTGCATTTTAAAGTAGTATTTGGATTACTTTTTCAATCCCATTTAAAATGCTATACAACTCTATACACCTTAAACCTATATTCTGCTGTCTGAATTAAAGTATTGTTACCAAACTAAATTATTGTTCTGGCTACTTATGTGGTTTTATTATAAGAGGTTCACATTTTCAAGGTCATTGGGTTTACTGACAACAACTACAACAACAACTTTGATTGATTCGAATTTCGATTCCCTCCACGCGGGACGGCGTCTCAGAGCGCTTCACAACAGCTACACAACAGCGGATCCCGGGACCGAGCCAGGGGCAGGGGTAGAAAGGTGACCAAAGGTGCGATTGAAGAGAAAGGTCTTCAGCTGGGACCTGAAACTGAGAAAGGAGGGGGCGAGGCGAAGGGAGTAAGGAAGGGAGTTCCAGAGCCTCGGGGCATAGTGGCTGAAGGCCCGGCCGCCGAGTGTGGAGCGGAGGATTCGGGGGACATGGAGGAGGCCAGACCCGGTGGAGCGAACGCAACAGGTGCTGGTTTGGGGAGAGAGGAGATCAGAGAGGTAGGGAGGTGCAGAGTGCATCTGAATAGGCAGCCAGGGCATCAGTTTAATGTCTCATGTACAGCAACTGCAACAATGCAGCAGTCCCTTAACCCTATGGAAAAACATAGGTAAATCCAAATGGCTTTATCCATAACTACATGGATGGAAGGAATTGGATGAACCAAGCAGCTTGTTTGATAACTATTTTCACAGAGCGTAGAGGAATTCACAACTGGCTTATGTGATTTCTGAAACTTTACAGAATGTAGGCTCATGAACTCCTTCAGAATAAAATTGTCATTATTGCTAATATATTCACATTGTGATTGGCTGATATGTTTTGATTTGACTTTGATGTGTTATTTTGTGCTATGTTACTATCCAGGAAAATTGCTGCATGATATTGTTAGTAAAAAGAATGAGAGATTTTGAATTGCCTTACAGTATTAAGCTTCAGAAGGTTTCCTGCAAGTATCAAATCAAATTAATTGGGAATTTAGCCTTTCAAGAGAAACTATTGAGTGAAGACACATCCCAGAAAAGACACATATAACTCTAGCCTGTTTTCTTTTATAGGAGCTGAATTTATGTATGCTTAATTAAACAGATCTGTCAAATGCAAAGAAATGTAAGAAATTAGGTTTGTGTTCAGAAGAGTGAGAGAAATTGCAAACCCATTCATACATATGGATGCTGTGATCATTCTGAAGACTGACATATATCAGGTTACAAAGCTAACAATTACAAAGTTCCACAATGTGCAAAAAATTGCCAAGTTACAAATATACACGTAAAAGCCGAACTGAATTTTCTTCACCAAAAAGAAAAACATCTTAGCTCTTCGCATTATCCATTGACAGCAGATGATTCAGTTGCTGATCTAGAAATAGTGAATCGCAACAGAAATTATTGCACTGTAATGTTTTTAAAGTTTCAGCTCTGTAGGTATTCTGAAGACTGAGATATGACTGATTAAAGATCAGACAAGCAAGAGATCTTCAGTCTTGAGAGAAGATGATTCACAGGGGAAGTTATAGAGGTGTATAGAGTTTTAAATAGGACTAAAAAAGTAAACCAAACAATACTTTTCAAAATGCACCAAGACATAAAACAAAAGGATATAGGTTTAGAGTTTCAAAAGGCAATTTCATAAGAGATTTCAAGAAGGTCTTCTTTACTCACAGGGCAATTAATATCTGGAACAGGTAGCCATTGAAATATGAACTCATTTAAAAAATAGCTTGATAATGTGATAGGAGGATGATGAGGTATGATGAGGTATGCATTCTGGAGGGATGAGATCAAATGGCTTGAAATGCCCAATTCCATTGGCTCCCCATCACCCAGAGGATCCAATTCAAGATTCTGGTCCTCACATTCAAAGCCCTCCATGGCCTCCCTCCACCCTACCTTTGCGACCTCCTAGCCCCCTACCAACCTGCCAGCTCCCTCCGCTCTGCTCCATGTCCTCTGACCCACCCGCCACACCATCGGCTGACGAGCCTTCAGCCACTCAGCCCCTAACCTCTGGAATTCCATCCCGCAGTCTCTCTGCCTCATCCACTTCCTAGTCTCTTTCAAGTCCCAACTCAAGACCCTCCTCTTCTACGATCCCATCGGTCACCCCTATTCCCTTCCTTTCCCTCCGCCATGATCCCGACCCCAGCTCGGGTCTGAAACATTGACTATCTTGGGACGTCCGCCTGATGTGAAAGGCACTATATAAGTGTAATTTTGTTGTTGTTGTTTAAATATACAAATCTTGTGATTTTTTTGACAATCATAGTGACTGAAATTCCAATAATCTGCTAATATATGCATTACTAATTAACAAATAAAACATCAGATTTTTCACCCTTAGCATATTATGCATCATACCGCACTTATGTAAAGGTGGCATTACAACAGAATCAAAGAGACACCCTTGAGAATTGCATAAACTAGAACAAATTCTTAAAATAATTTTGCACAAATTTTGTGATACATAAAACATTATGAATAATGTTCTCTTAATTTGTTTAAATATTTCTCATGCCTATTGAGAGTACAGGCAGCTGCATAGGAAGCTGATTGTGTTGAGAACCTTTCGTTCGTATCACATCGTATGCATAAAATCTTCCCAAATAATGAATTTTTGAATTATTCTCATCTTGCTCATAAGAAGGTGCAGTTCCAAGGAGATCCCACTTAATCACCCACCGCCACCCACACAATAATAGAACAACCAATTTTATCTGGGGGATTGTTAGCCAGAACAACAAGAGGTACTCTCTTTTTTTAAAAAAATGCCAAAGGATTTTCAACACGAGCAACAACAAGCCCTCGGTTTATTGTCTCATTCAAATGATAATACCTCCAAAAACTGCTCTCTGAGTGCTGTATTGGGAGTGTCAGCCTTCAAGACTTCAAGACTTGTGCAAGAATTCATTAGCATCTCTCTCCCCCAAATACTGTACTCTCATTTACTGGAATGCCATTCTTTGTACAGTATGTTATGTTAACCATCACTTTGCCAGGATCGCTTTATTATGTATTGCTCAGTTGAGAATTTTCAACTCATTATTAATACTATTTTGGTGCGTGTAGAAAACCTGCCATACTCTGTATAGCAATTTGTACTGGGGGAGAGGGGAGCAGAAGGGAGAAGGAGGGCAATTGGAGATAAATATAATACAATTTACATGTGTCACAGCTTTCACATCAGGAAGACCTCTTGAAGTATGGGCAGAGCTGGAGTTGGGAGCTGAGAGTGTGGGAGGGGAAAGATGACCAAAAGTACTTTTTTGAGACATTCTTTTACAGACACGAAATACACTTGGTATCTCAAAGTG
>JAAILG010004625.1:15304-40423 GCA_012026655.1 Hydrolagus affinis
ACCGTGCCTTTTGTTCCCCCCCGAATTCTTCGACCTCCCCTTCGTGTTTCACCCCCGCCCAAACACTCCCCTCCCAGCTCGGGTCACACTCCCCCTGTGCAGCGCCTTGGGACGTCCTCCCGACGTGAAAGGCGCTCTATAAATGTAATTTGTTGTTGTTGTTGTTGTTCTGAATTCACTGTATTTACAGCTTTCTGTAAGTGGCTTCTCTCATTCGAAGACTTTTTTTATTTGAAGAACTACTGTACTCTGTATCGACCAAAAAAACCCCACAATTAATATGACAGAAGGATACTCACTAAATGCATTTGTAAGCAGCTATTAATTTCAGCACAGTTAGTATGTTCATAGAACAATGGAATTGTCTTTTTTTAAATTCCTTTTATTCTCTTGTATTTGGGAATATTCCTTCAGTGAAAATTGTGCTTTATCTAGTAAAAAAAAAAGTCTTTGTTTCAATCTTAATATGGTTCTGAAATTATAATTTTTGGGGTAGAAATTCTGGATCTAAATTTACTGTTTTTTAAAAATGTTTCAGAGTATCCAGAATTTGGCAAAATCTTAAAATATAATTGATAAGATGATTTTCTCTGTGATCTTTTAGGAAGTGGGGAAAACTGACTTCAAAGTTAACACTGAATTCAATACTCCTACTAATAATAAATAAATCCTTGCATTTGAAATAGTGCATTTCACGTCTTCTAGATGTCTCAAAGTGGATTCTGGGTGGATAAAAATGTGCAATAAATGGCATTTCCAAGTTATTTTCATTTTTCAACAATCTTCCTGCCTACAATGAAACCATCACCCAATAAAAAGATAACACAACTGCACATTTTTACAATCTAAAATAAATGAGTAGTCTGCAGCACAGTGACAATAATAAAGGAATAAGGCACCGGGAATCATGCTGCCAAATAACAGCTACAGCTGCAGTCTAGTTCAACAACAACAAATTACATTCACATAGCGCCCTTCACATTGCACAATCAAAAACACGTCAATCATATAAATCAACAAATTTGATTTATATAGCGCCCTCCACGCCAGGCGGCGTCTCAAAGCGCTTCACAATAACAGATCCCAGTGCTGAACCAGAGGGAGAGGGAAAAAGGTGACCAAAGGTGCGGTCGAAAAGAAAGGTCTTTAGCTGAGACCTGAAACTAGGAAGAGAAGGAGTGAGGTCAAAGGAGTGAGGAAGGGAGTCCAGAGCTTCGGGGGCGTAGTGGCTGAAGGCACGGCCGCCGATGGTGGAGGATTCGGGGACAGGGAAGAGGCCAGAACCGGAGGAACGAAGGCAACGGGTGCTGTTTTGAGGAGAGAGGATGTCAGAGAGATGGGGGTGCAGAGGAGTGCAGAGATTTGAAAACAAGAGTGAGGATCTTTAAATCGATCCTCTCCAGGACAGGGAGCCAGTGAAATCTGGCAAGGACTGGGGTAGTGGGGGGAGCGAAGTTTGGTGCGGGTGAGAATGCAGGTGGCAGAGTTCTGTATGAGCTGTATTTTATGGATTGTGGTGGAGGGGAGATCGGCGAGGTGGGCATTTGAGTAGTGATTGAGGCAGATGCTGAGCGGTAATTGGGGGTGGATGGACGGTGAGAGACTGTTGGAAGGGGAGAAGGGCTAGGTGAGCATAGGAGCAGTTGAAGAGGTAGGTTGATTCGCTCTGTGACAGGGAGCCAGTGAAGTCTGGTGAAGACTGGGGTAATTGGGGAGCAAAGTTTGGTTCAGGTAAGAATGTGGGCATCGGAGTTCTGCATGAGTCTGATGTTGTGAACAACAACAACTTCGATTTATATAGCGCCCTCCACGCTGGCCGGCGTCTCAGAGCACTTAAATGGTGAATGGTGGCGGAGTGAAGACCGACAAAGTGGGCGTTGGAATAGTCCAGCCGAGTAGTGGCAAAGGCATGGACCAGGGTTTCGGCAGCATTTGGAGTGAGATATTGGCAGAGACGATCAATGTGGCGGAGATGGAAGAATGCAGTGCTGGTGAGGGCCTGAATGTGGGGGAGGAACAACAACAACAACAACAACAAAATTGCACTTATAAAGTGCCTTTCACGTTGGGAGGACATTCCAAGGTGCTGAACAGTCAGGTCGGGACCCGAGCGGGTGTGGGGAAGGTGTGGGGGTAGGGGGAAGGGGAAGGAGAGCGGGAGAGGGGGAAGAGTTGGTGGGGCAGCCGAAGGCTCGGTCAAAGAAGAAGGTCTTGAGACCGGCCTTGAAGGAGGAAAGGGAGGAAGTAAGGCAGAGGGCCTGCAGGATTATTTCCACAGTGTGGGAGCAGAGAGGCTGAAAGCCTGGCCGCCGATGGTTGGGCGGTTAGGGCGATGGATGCAGAGTAGGCATGAGTCTGCTAAACGGAGGATGGGGGCAGGCTGAGAGGGAGACAGTAGGTCAGAGAGATAGTTGGGGGCACTGCCGTGAATAGCCTTGAAAATGAGGACAAGGATCTTGAATTTGATCCTCTGGGTGACGGGGAGCCAGTGGAGACAGGCGAGGGTGGGAGTGATGTGGTCGCGAAGCCTGGTACGGGAGAGTACACAAGCTGCAGAATTCTGAATGATCTGCAGCCTGTGAAGAGAGGAGTTGGGGAGGCCGATGAGGAGAGAGTTAAGAACATAAGAATTAGGAGCAGAGTAGGCCATTCGGCCCCTCGAGCCTGCCCCTCCATTTGATAAGATCATGGCTGATCTTCTGACCTAACTCAAATTACCTGCCCTATCCCTATATTGCCTAATCCCTCTATTTTTTAAAAAAAATCTATCAGTCTCAGCCTTGAAAATGTTCAAGGACTGAGCATCTACAGCCTTCTGGGTTAGTGAATTCCATAAATTCACTACCCTCTGAGTGAAGAAATGTTTCCTCAACTCTGTTCTAAAAGGCTGACCCTTAATTTTAAGATTAGGACCCCTGGTTATAGATTCTCCTACCAGGGGAAACAGTCCCTCACTGTCTACTTTATCCAGCCCTTTAAGAATATTATATGTTTCAATAAAATCTCCCCTAATTCTCCTATATTCTAGAGAATATAGCCGTAGTTTATTCAACCTATCCTTATAGGTCAGTCCCCTCATCCTAGGAATTAACCTAGTGAATCTATGCTGCACCCCCTCTAAGGCAAGTATGTCCTTACATAAGGAGACCAAAACTGCACACAATACTCTAGGTGCCGTCTCACCGAGGTTCTATATAGTTGTAGCAAGACTTCCCTACTCTTGTACTCTAAACCTTTTGTAATGAACACTGTAGGATTACTCCTAAACCGCTCTTCCGTTTGTGCGAAATGATCTTCAGACAATGAGTAGATTCAAAAGGTAGTATTTATTCAGCACTGTAAACGAGTTACAATATAGGCACTCTTCTTGTGGATCGAACAGAACAAAGACTTGGCATACATCCCATATACAGCTACAATGCTCCAATCACAATACTGTTGCTAATTAGTTTATCTACTTACGACCTTTGTAGTGGCCCCCTTTCTGGTCATCTACATACTCTTGACCTCTTCTCTGCTTGTCCTAATATGGGCCTGTCCTTGTGCTTGATCTTTTTAGCCAAACATCTGGTTCATTCCAGTTTAACCTACTCTATGCTGGTTCTGAAACCACTAACCTAAGCAGTTTTTTTTACAGGGTCACTATAGGTCATTTACTACCAGAAAGACTGTTCTCCTTCAAACACTAACATGCTGTTTGCCTTCTTAGTTGCTTGCTGCACCTGCAAACTAACTTTTTGAGACTGGTGTACAAGGACACCCAAATCTCTTTGTACACTAACACTATCTAACCTCTCCCCGTCTAGAAAATAATTTGTTTTTTTGTTTTTGCTACCTAGGTGAAGAATTTCACGCTTCCCCACATTAAATTCCATCTGCCACCTACTCGCCCACTCCCCTAGCCTATCTATATCCTGTTGCAATCTTTTTGCATCATCCTCACAGCTGACTCTCCTACCTAGTTTAGTGTCATCCGTGAATTTAGACACGTTACATTCAATGTGCTTGTCTAGATCATTGATGTAAATTGTAAATACCTGAGGCCCAAGCACTGATCCTTGTGGCACTCCACTAGTTACATCCTGCCAATTTGAGAATGACCTGTTTATCCCTATTCTCTGTTTTCTACCCGTTAGCCACTCTTCTATCCATGCTAATATGTTCCCATTAAATCCCATGGGCCTTGACTTTGTGCAATAGCCTTTTGTGTGGCACTTTATCAAATGCTTTCTTAAAATCTAAATATTCCACATCTAATGGTTGGAATGGTTGGATAGTTCCCCACTATCCAACCTGCTAGATACATCCTCAAAAAACTCTAAAAAATTAGTTAAGCATGACTTCCCTTTTGTACAGCCATGTTGACTCTGCCTAATCTTGTTATGGTTTTCCAGGTATCCCATAACAACGTCTTTAATTAAGGACTCAAGAATTTTCCCTACCACTGATGTCCGACTAACTGGTCTATACAATAGTTCCCCATGTTTTCTCTCCCACCCTTCTTAAATAGGGGAGTTACGTTTGCAATCTTCCAATTGCAAATGTAATTTGCAAACGTAAAGAGTTCCCGTATCGAGCCTGGAAGTGATAAAGGCGTGGATGAGAGTTTTGGCAGCATGGGGGGTGAGGTAGTGGTGGAGTCTGGCAATATTGCGGAGGTGATGGAAGGCTGTGCCGGTCATGGAGTGGATGTGGGGGAAGAAGGATAGCTCGGGGTCGAACAAGACATCCAGGTTCCTGATTGACTTCGAGAGGTGGAGAGAGCAGCCTTGAATGCTAATGTTGTTAGCGCCTGAGGTGCAGAGGCGCTGACGTGTGCCAATCAGGAGGGCTTCTGTCTTGTTGACGTTGAGTTGTAGGAAATTTGCCATCGTCCAAGACTCAATGTCGGACAGACATGCAGTCAGAACGCAGTGGTCCTGGAATCAAGGATTGATGCGGATAGGTAGAGTTGGGTGTCATCTGCATACATGTGGAAATTTACCCCATGTCTGCTGGGGGAAAGTGTAGAGGGTGAAGAGCAGAGGGCCAAGGGCAGAGCCCTGGGGAATGCCGCATGTGACTCTGCGGAGCCTGGAGGAGAAGCCATTGGAGGAGACGAAGTGAAAGCGGTGGGAGACATAGGACTGGAACCATTCGAGGACAGAGCCTTCCAGGTTGAGGAGGGAGGAGAGGCGCTGGAGGAGGATAGCGTGATCCACAGTATCGAAGGCAGCAGATAGGTCGAGGAGGATGAGGAGGCAGAGGGAGCCCTGGTCACAGATGGTCAGGATGTCGTTTTGTGATCTTGACCAGGGCAATTTCCATGCTGTGGGAGGCATGGAAACCCGATTGAAGGGGTTCGAGGAGTGAATGCTTTGTGAGGAAAGTTAATTGGAGATCAAACCTGATGCTTAGGTTGCGTAACAGACTGTCCAATGCCTTTGAATGTGCTCCCGAAATGAAAGGCTCTATATCAATGCAATTTTGTGTTGCAATTTGCTTCGTGTTGACTTCAGTGCTATGGCCTGGGAAGTGCTGCATATTCTGTGCTGCTGTCCTTTGGATGAGATGTTAAACTGAGTTTCCATATGTTAAACTCAATTTTCCATCTGCCTGTTCAAGTGGATTGTAGAGATCCCATGAAGCTATTTGCAAAATGAAAGGAGTCCTGGAGTCCATCTCCTAGATTAAAAAACTTAACAGGTAAAGAAATACTGTCGTTGGTAACCCTACAACTTTACACACTGTTTTATAGTAGTTACCACACTTCCTAATGAAAAAAACACAATGCTTATCATCAATTAGCTGTGGAGCACTTTGCTATGTTTCCAATCTATAAACTCCATAACATAGATTTGTAACAAAATATTATAGGTGCATGTTAAGATTTCATGGGATACATAAAAAAATGAAGAACTGAGGAGAAATGCACTCAATAGAATGTTCTTACATTTCTCAAATATGAAGTCTGTACAATACTTCAATTTTTTCTTTAAAAAATCAAAACACGAATAAGTGACTGTCCTTTTAAAAGAAAATTACAACGCTGGTAAAACATTTTTAAATGAAATAATATTTCAGGTCGATTCCTCAAACTGTACAAAAGTTCAGAGTGAAAAGTAGAAGCGAAAAGAGTCAAATATTTCAGACACTAGGAGAGATTCCACGAAGCTCAGACCTTCTGGGGAAGGTTCTGTAGGCTCCTGATCTGGTTCCTTTATTGTTATGAGTAAATTGTCTGCAGTGTTTGACTTTGACACTTATCAACATGATAAGGATTATTATTTAGTCCTGCATTGAACATAGCACTCATAACTGTGAAACGTTGCAAACCATTTCACAAGGAATGGCTGTCAAGTGAAATGTCTATTCATTTGCAAGCAAAAAGCTGATTTGATCTAAGGTGACCCTGACACTGAGAATGATCTCACCTTAAAAAGACATAAACCAGAAGGCTTTATTTTCATTTCACCTTTGCAAAAGTTGACTTTTCATCACAGTTTTTCAATTACAATGTATATCACAACATATCTTGCTATGGTGTACAGTTTTATGTGATTTTAGCTGGTTAGATTCTAGTATGAAGCCAACACATGCTCTGGGTCCCCACGCCTTAGCTTTTGTCAAGGGTTGGGATGAGGAAGGGCAGTGTGGTAGGGGCCAGCTGAAGGCATAGTCTTCAGAAAAGAAGAGTCTTGAAGGAGGTAAGGGAGGGAGCAATGTGAAGGGATTGTGAGGTGCAGTTCCAAAAAGTGGGGGCAGAGAGGCTGAAAGCATGGCCGCCGAGGGTAGGGTGGGTCAGGCGGGAGATATGGAGCAGGCCATAGCCTGCTGGACGGAGGGAGTGGACAGGTTGATAGGGGGTCAGAACGTCAGAGAGATAGGAGGGGGAAAGGCATTAAAAGTGAGGATGAGGATTTTGAATTCTAGCTTAAAATGAATTGGGCAAGCAGAATGCTTCCCTCCAGGGAGAGAGTGCGCATTCCATTCCAATAATCTAGCTTTGGAATTTCCATGTGTAGGTGGGAACATGGAAATCTCAGCTTGGTTTGGATACTCTTAAGTATGGTGATGGGTTTCCGCATTGGCCAGACACCTGTCTGGCCTTCCAAATAAATATAGGACCCCTTTGAACCGGGTGGGGGCAGGGATCATTTCAACTATTGGAACATTACTATGTGAAAATAGTCGCCAGCAACACAAACTGGTTTTCCAAATCAAAGGGGTCCCTATACTTACAACTTTGATAACAATCAGATCCTTTGGACTTCACTGCTTTGAAATATATGACAATCTTTTTCTCTCCTAAAAGTATTATCAAATCCCCCTGCAAGTTTTGTTTAATATATATTTCTGTAAATTTATAACAATGGACTGGTTTGACCTCAGAAATATCAAGTACTGTATTTGTCACAGTGTTGGGTCTGCGCTATTCAGTCTAATCTATCCATGATGTTGAATGTTAACATCTTCCCCTTTGGTACTTAATGCATCAGTCACACTGAAGAAGCCAGCTGTACCATTGAATACCACAGGACACAGTAAGTACTGTTATCAATCACTCAACACAATACAGCACATCTCTCTCTGTCTCTCTTCAACAAATCGTCTATTTCTATTTCACTGATCTCTCTTCCTTCCCTATGATCTCTCTCAGCTTTGTCTGAAAGTCGTGGATTCAAGGCCCACATTGGGACTTTGAACTCAGTCAAAGCTAATACACCGATACAGTGCTGGGATAGCTTTGAATTCTCAGAAGTGCAGTCCTTTGATTGGGGCATCAAAATTAGGTGTGTCTGACTATTCAGGCAAATGGTAAAGTTCCCGTGGCATTATTCAAAAAGAGAAGGGAGTTTCTCTTGGTGTCCTGGCCAACAATCCCTCAGATAAAATAGATCATTCACTTCATGGCTGTTTGTGGGACATTATTATTTGCAAATTGGTTCCTGGATTTGCCTACAAAATAACCACCAGACTTTACAATAAAGAACTATTTTGAGCTGCCCCAAATGTGAATGGCACTATATCAAATATAAGGATTATTTTTATTTTATTTATGATACAAATTACTGTAATGTTGAAACAGTTACTACATTTGCAATAATTATCCATGAAGCACTTTGAGATGTCCAGCTGTTGAGACATTTTGCATATAAAAAATAGTCTGCTTATGTTAATACATTTATTCAATTGCACTAAAAGATTCAGGTGAACATAAGAACATAAGAATTAGGAGCAGGAGTAGGCCATTCGGCTCCTCGAGCCTGTCTTGCCATTCAATAAGATCATGGCTGATCTATTCTAACTCCACCTACCTGCCTTATTCCCATATCTCTTAATCCCTTTATCCACAAGAAATCTATCAATCTCAGTCTTGAATATGTTCAACAACTGAGCATCTACAGCCCTTTGGGGTAGAAAATTCCATAAATTCACTACTCTCTAAGTGAAGAAGTTTTTTCTCAACTCAATGCAAAAGGGCTGACCCCTAATTTTAAGACTGTGACCCCTGGTTATAGTTTCTTCAACCAGCAGAAAAAGTCTCCCATTATCTATTCTGTCATGATCCTTAATGATCTTTTAGGGTTCTGTAAGATCACCTCTAATTCTTCTATATTTGAGAGAATATTGGCCTAGATTGCTGAACCGATCTTCATAGCTCATCCCCCTCATCTCAGGTACCAACCTAGTGAATCTACGTTGTACATCCTCCAAAGTGAGTACATCCTTTCTTAAATAAGGAGACCAAAACTGCACACAATATTCTAGGTGTGGTCTCACCAGGGCCCTTTACAGTTGCAGCAAGACTTCCCTACTAACCCTATTGTAATGAACGCCAACATATCGTTAGTCTTCCTAATTGCTCACTGTACCTGCAAACTAACATTTTGTGACTGGTGTACAAGGATACCCAAGTCCCTCTCATAGCTAACACTATCTAGTCTCTCCCCTTCTAAAAAAATAATCTACTGTTTTTGCCACCTAGGTGGATGACTTCACACTTCCCTACATTATACTTTATCTGCCACCTATTTGCCCACTCACCTAGCCTATCTATATCGCGTTGCATTTTTTTAATGT
Organism: Hydrolagus affinis; assembly: GCA_012026655.1. Lineage (NCBI taxonomy): Eukaryota > Metazoa > Chordata > Chondrichthyes > Chimaeriformes > Chimaeridae > Hydrolagus > Hydrolagus affinis. The sequence continues at coordinate 24,368 of JAAILG010004625.1, forward strand.
CATCCTTGGTGTTTACTCTCCCTCCTAGTTTAGTATCATCCGCAAATTTGGATATGGTTAAATTCAATGTCCTGATCCTTGTGGCACTCCACTAGTCACATCCCGCCAATCTGAGAAGAACCCGTTCATCCCTACTCTTTGTTTTCTTCACGTTAGCCATTCTTCAATCCATGCTAATATATTCCCCTTAATTCCATGGGCCCTTATCTTGTAGATCAAGCTTTTATGCGGCACCTTATTGAATGCACCTTTTGGAAATCTAAATACACCACATCTACTGATTCCCCCCTACCTAATCTAATTGATATGTCCACAAAAAAATCTAAAAGATTTGTTAAGCATGACTTCCCTACGGTGTATCTCAATGATCTAAGGTCACATTGCAATACTCTGTCATATAAGTAAGCTGGTAATTAGCAGCTAATAACCCTAGAGCATACAATCTGAGTTTGCATGAGCAAGTCATTTCACAAGTCATCTACACTAAAGTCAATCATCTGCTCCAGCAGTTTTGCCATTGATGTGGCTAACTGTTAGATAAGGTCTGTTTCCTTTTTTATTCTATGTTTTAATATTTCTATTTCGGGTGAGATCTTAAATATTAATGTCCCATCTGCCTGTTCATGTGGATATTAAATAACTCCAGGAACTATTCAAAAAGAAAGGCAAGTTTCTTCTGGTATCCTAGCCAACAATCTTCTAGAAACATAGATACTTCCCTCTCAGCTGAAATTTAAAGCCAAAGGTCAAATGTTAAGGGTAGCCATAGCTGGACAAGCAATGTGAAGGTTGCCAGACCATGCTCTCAATGACAAACTATGTGGGGCCCTGTAGCTCAGTGGTTACAGCACTCGCCTTGGAAGTGAGAGACCTGGGTTCATTTCCAGGTACAGCAAAACCTTGGGCAGTTAAGTTTTCTTACTCCGCACACCTGGTAATAAACCCTCAAGAAAAAAATAAATTGGTAGCTTCAATCCACCACTGTTTTTGGGATACGACAGTGCACAATTGGCTGCCACTTTTTGCCCACAAATATAAAGTCAATTCACTTTACAATATATTCTGTGAAGCTCTTTGAGACATCTATAAATGTGAAAAGCACTATATCAAATGCAAGGATTATTATTCTATGTGGTATTAGTTGGTTAAACTCCAGTGGAGCCATGTGCACACTTTGGAATTCTCACGCTCTAGTTCTTGACATATGATTTTCCATGTACAGATGGCATGCATAAAGTTCTCAGCCTGGTTTGAATACTCTGTAAGTATGGCGGAGACAGGTTTTGCAACTGTGTGCGAGGGACAATGGGTTATTACCGATGCCATCTTCCCATTACCTCCTCCGTGCTGCACAGGTCAAGCTGATTGATGTTTCCCAGCTAGCTTTTCCCTGAGTTACTCAACAACAACAACAAATTACACTTGTATAGCGCCTTTTACGTCAGGAGGAAATCCTGATTCTGCCTTTTAAGTTTGCTTTATTAATCAGAACCACTGAATATCAGTCATGGAGCATCCTTAACCATCATCCTTTTCATTATCTGTACAGACTATTTTCTTACCATTAAAACAATTGTCCCTTTCTGGATGTTTTGTCTCCATGTGAAACACTTGGTATTTCTCTATTTTAAGTTTTATCTGCCATCCATCTGCCCAATTCCCAAGAATGTTCAAGTCCTCCGGTACAACAAACAAAATCAACAACAACAACAATAAAATTACTTTTATAGAGTGTCTTTCACATCGGGAGGACCTCCCAAGGCAACTCATCCAACACCTAGCGCTAGATTTCCTCACTCTTGTGCAGACCCCAAATTGTGCTAGCTTCACAGACTGTGTAAATCAGGTGGCATTTCCTCTTTGTTCATTAGCATCAGGGTATGACTTTCAGCATGCTACCACTCAGTGGGCTGGGATGATGTTAATATCTCTAACAAGTGAATCATATCAACCAGAACCCCGTATGAACCGGAACTCCGTCCACCAGGTCTCAGTCCATATAAAAGACAAGCAAAGGAATACAGGGGATTGGAAATTGTAGAGATCCTCAATCCAGAGTGTCAGCCTAGCTCAGTTGGTAGCACTCTAGCATCTGAGTCAGAAGGTTGTCGGTTCATTCCCTTGTCTGAACATTCCAACACTACAACAAATTACACATCTATCGCGCCTTTCGCATCAGAAGGACGTTCCAAGACACTGTATGCCCTGTGTATGCCTGTTTTCCAAGACATTGCTGCCATTCTTTGGGAGGGCAGCAATGTTAGTGGTGACATCCTTAGAATAATGCATTAAACCAAGGTCGCTGTTTAGAGGGGGCACTACAACAACAACAAAATAAAATTGAATTTTAAAGAACAGGAGACCATTCGGCCCATTGTGTCTGAGCCAGGTCTTTAAAGAGCTATCCGACCAGTCCCATTCCCCACTCTCGCCCCATAGTCTTACAATATATTTTTCCTTTTTAATTGCCCATCTACAGTGATTCTCTTTTGAAAGCTATTATTGAATCTAATTCAACCACCCTTTCAGGCAATACATTTCAGATTGTAACAACTCTCTGGGTAAAAATAATTCTTTTTGTTTCCCCTCTGTTTTTTTATGCCAATTAAATTGATTATGACCCTGAGGAACTGTGTTTCCCTATCTATTCTGTAAAAAAAAGCCTCAGAATTTTGTACCCTCTATTAAATCTACCCTCAACCTTCTCTTCTCCAAGGAGAAAAAGCCCAGCCTTTCTAGTCCTTCCACATAATTGAAGTCCCTCACCCCTGGTACCATTCTTGAAATCTCTTCTGCACCCTGTCCAAGGACAACATTTGGAGCTCCTGTAGCTCAGTAGTTAGAGCACTCACCCTACAATTGTGAGATCTGTGTTCAAATCCCATCAGATCAGGGCGAAACCTTGGGCAAGCTTCCTTACTCCACACGCCTAATAATAATCTCTCCAAAAAAAATAATACAGTAATAAAATTAGTCATTTCAATCCACAACTGTTTGTGGGACACTGCTGTGCGCAGTTGGCTACCATGTTTCACCCACAAATATACAGTCAATTCACTTTAGAATATATTCTGTGAAGCACTTTGAGACATCGATAAGATGTGAAAAGTGCTATATCAAATGAAAGGTTATCATTATTATTATTATTATTAAAGTGTCCACAGTTGGACAGAATAGTCCAGCTGTTGCCGAATCAGTGATTTGTAAATGTTTAGCATAACTTCCCTGTTTTTTGTACTCCATGCCTATTTATAAAGCTAAGGAACCCATATGGCTTCTTTAACAGCTTTGTCAACTTGTCCTACCACTGTCAAAGTGTATGTGACATTCTAAGCTCTCTGCTCCTGCATGTGCTTTAAAGCTGTAACATTCATTGTATATTAATTTAGCAGTCCATTGGCAGATTTGGCTGTACCTTATCAAATCTTACCGTTCCACCCTAGCTTCCGCTAAATTGTCCTCTTCCTCCAAGACAATCTTGGAGGCCAAGGACAACAACAACAACTACAACAAAATTATATTTCTAGAGCGCCTTTCATGTCGGGAGGACATCCCAAGGAGTTGAACAGTCAGGTCGGGACCTGAGCAAAGGAGAGGGGTGGGGTAGGGGGCAGGGGTGGGAGGAGGTTAGGAAGGGGAGGGAGAGAGTTAGGAAGGCAGCAGAAGGCACGATCGAAGAGAGGGTCATGAGACAGTCCTTGAAAGAGGCAAGGAAGGGAATAAGGTGAAGGGACCGTGGGATGGAGTTCCAGAGAGTGGGGGCAGAGAGGCTGAAAGTCTGTCTGCCGATGGAACGGCGGGTTGGGCTGGAGACATGGAGCAGGCTGGAGCCCGTCGAACGGAGGTGGGGGGGCAGGTTCATGGGGGGACAGCAGGTCAGAGAGATGGGGGTGGGGTGGGGCAAAACCGTGAATGGCCTTGAAAGTGACGAGGATCTTGAATTCGATCCTCTGGGGGATGGACACCCTCAGGCTTCTCTTCTTCATCAGCCCCTCCGTCCACTCTCTCACGTCTCATCCATCGTCTTCCCCAACTCCAACTGCGAGGAGATGACAGACTTCCTTAAAGCCAAAGTCGAGTGAATTCACTCAGTTGTCTCTGTTCTTCCATCTACTACCCACTCCCCAAATTCCACCCTACCTATCCCTTCCTCCACACTTTCAAACCTGGACAGTGTTTCGGACCTGAGCTGGAGGTAGGAATTGGGGAGAGTGGAGTGACAGGGGGAAAGGAGGGTAATCAAAAAACGTGAAGTGAAACGACCAAAGAGAGAATCTTGAGATGGGTGTTGAAAGAAGCAAGGGAGAGTGGCAAAGTGGAGGGACTTGTGGATGGAGTTCCAGAGGATGGGGGTAGAGTAGCAGAAGGCCTGTCCGTGAATGGTGGGGTGGGTGAGGGACATAAAGCAGGCTGGAACCAGCTGAGCAGAGGGAGCAGGTAGGATGGGTAGGAGTTAGGAGGTCACAGAGGTATGGGAAGAAAGGCCATGGAGCGCTTTCAACGTGAGGACCAATGAATGTCTTGAACTGTATCTTCTAGGTGATAGGAAGCCACTGGAATTGGACGAAGATGGGGGTGATAGGGTCACAGAGCCTGCTGTGGGAGAGGACCCGGCTGCAGAGGTTTGGATGATTTGCAGCTACGGAGGAAGGAATTGAGATCAATAAGCCTCCCCCAAGTGAATAATACAATTGTTCATTCACTTCATAGCTGTTTGTGGGATATTGCCGCATACAAATCAACGTTTGACTTCAAAATAGAGACCATACTCAACACTACCAGAGTTCAAATCCCCTGTCTGCCATTTGGAGAAGTTTTAACTGAATTAAATGTGAAAAGAAGACAGGTGTTTAATCTCTCCATCCCTGTCTCTCGTTGCCTCTCCGCCCCCACCCACCTTGTCTCATCGCGTTGAGATTCACCAGTACTAATATTGGTACAGATTGCTAAATAGGCAGTTTTCATAGTGAGAAATAATGTCAACAGAGATCTGAAATGTGCAAAAACAACCTTGCCCTCACTATTCTTTTGTCACTGTTTCAAAATCAGGATTGAGTGTGTCGTCGTATGTGTGTCTAACAGACCCTGCTGCCAACTCACTCACTAGGGATTTGTGCTACACTGAGAATCCTACCCCTTAATCAGAGAACAGGTTGGGAGCACCTGCTGCTCAGTAACGCTGGGGGATGGGGAGGCTAAGTTGCATTGAAGTTTAGGTTTGCTAGCTTTTACTAGACATGCATCATTGTAAGGGTGTGAATGCCTCTGGTCAGTTGCAAACATGTAGTATTTTCAAATCTGTTCACAGGGTTTTGAATACAGCTTTTACAGTTATTCTCATCCTGGTGCATTGCACACTGCTATGTTTGGCTTCTTTTTTGGGGGGGAAATATTTGCAAATATAATATTTTCCTTTCTCCCCCCTCTTCCTCCCTGACTTTACCCCACTTGACCTTTCCCTCCCTCTCCCCCCTTACCCTCTTTTCCCTCTTTCTTCCCTGGCACCATTCCCGCAACTGTTTGTGGGACACTGCTCTGTGCAATTTGGCTGCTGCGTTTCACCCACAAATATACAGTTGGTCTTCCTGCTCTCTTTCCCTCTATCCGACTTTGCCATCGCTCCCCCTTACCCTCTTTTCCCCCTTTCTCCCCTAATCCTATTTCCATGACTGTTTGTAGGACACTGCTGTGCGCAATTTGGCCACCCTGTTTCGTCCAAATATTCAGTGAATTCTCCATCCTGCCCCGACCCCTCCTCCCCTGCTCTTGTCCCTACCTAACTGTACAGCGGCTTGCGACGTCCTCTCGACATGAGAGGCATTATATAAATGTAAGTATTGATTGATTGATTTGGTACAATAGAAATCCCGAACAAATACAAAGTACAATATCTTCTTTTCCTTTTTTCCTTTCTCCCGATACTGGTGGTGCACTGCATTATTGCGGATGTCGTATTTTGGATGAGATATTAAACCGAGGTCATGTCTACCTGTTCAGATGGACGTCTAAGATCCTTAGGCACTGCTCGAAAAGAGAAGGGAGTTTTTCCTGGTGTCCTGACCAACGATGTTCCAAATAAAATTGATCACCTGATAGCTATTTTGTGGGACATTGCTGTACTCTGCAACTTATCCTGTGGGGTGCTTTGGGACATTCTCCAGGCATAAAATGTGCTGCACTAAATGTAAGGATTACTAGAAAATAAAAATAGAAGTCACTGGGAACACTCAGCAGGTCAGGCAACATCTATAATACTGTAATTATAATCCTGGTATTTGATATAGCATTTTTCACGTCTTCTAGACATCTCAAAGTGCTTCACAGAAACATACTTTGAAATACCACTATTTGTGGGAGGAAACACGGCAGCCAATTGCACACAGGATTATTAGTATTATTTTACAGTAAATCCTGTGAAGTGCTCTGAGATGTTCTCCAGATATGAAAGATGCTGTATCAAATGGAAGGATTATTATTATTACATTCCCTCCCCTTTTATTTACAGTTTGCCCTGGTTCACGTTACATAAATGTCTCACTCGCACCCACCTCACAGTATAACAGCAAGGGCTTACTGCGGTATTTTGGGGGAATCATCAGTAGTGTGAGTGGTACACCTTTTGCCAGGAGTCAGTAAATTTAAAGTAGTTTCCAGATTGATTCACTACACAAAATTAGCAAATGCTGGAAAGACTCCAGCAGCTGGAGCGGCAGATGTTTGGTGTAAAGTTAGGGAAGAATGTACTGGGACAGGAACAGGTGATACTGTGTTTGAAACTGTACTGCTGTTTGTTCAGTTATATAAATCCCAGCTTCTCAAGGAGAGAGCTATAATATGAATTTATTTGTACATCGGCAGAGCTTGTTTTTTGTTACCTGAGATATCCATGCGGCCAACATCAAACAAAAATTGCTAAAAGGTCTTTGCCTATTGAGAATTACGCTTTCATGTGTGTGCTTCAAGGTGGTACTGAAACAAAAAAACCTTTAGGGCTTTGTTTTGTTGTGTCAGACACACTCTGCAGTGTGTTACTCTATGCATAATAATAATGTATTATTCTACACACAGAGTGTTTTCTACACAGAACGTGTTACAGAGTTATTCGATACAAACAATAGAGAGCACCAAGCAACAGCACAGACATGAAAATTGAAGGTACCGTGAACAAGGTTTTTTCAGAAGGTTTTGAAGGCAACAACAATAAACAACAAACAACAAACGGGGACATATTAGGTGTACACTATATTAAATTCCTGTTAAACCATCCGTTTGATGCAAATCTTGTTTGCAAGACCTTATATAACTGACAACGAAAGTCCGTAGCTCTCACTAAAGCAGTAAAATGCCATCTGTTGGTGAATCCTGCTGCCAATGGCAAGAACTCCGGGTCACCATAAAAGGACTGCAGGCCGTGCATGTGTGAGAACCCACCTGTCACTCATTCTTCAGCTCAGTGAAAGCAGCCATTTTATACCAATCTGTAATTTATTGTCCACAAGTCAAATAGTTCCTTCACACAGTGCAATGTGAAGAATGGCCATCAGTCCTGGGTATTGTTGACAGATAAAGCGCATGACACTTGATATAATCTTTTCTGTGCTCAGTGCCAGTACAGATTGTTCTGTACAGCTACATTAGTAGAATCACACTCTATCTTGCTCCAACAACTGATCTGAATGTGTCTTCTGTTGTATTTTGGAAGGCTGTGGTACAGCAATGTAGTGCAATGCTTTGCTGACGGACCAATCAACTCTCTACTGGGGCGGGGGAGGGAAGGGGTGGGACGTAAAAAGGTGAAGTCTGTTTGCAAGTTTACGGAGAGATAGAAACTGAACTAACTAACTAACCTGTTAATGTTTCATGGGGCTGATGATTTATTTAGGAATAATTTTCTGTTTGAAGTGCAATGTACAAATAGCGAGAAGGTTATAGGTTCAAGCCTCTATGTCGCGACATTAAACTCACAGTTCTAGGCTATCTTATCATTGCAGTGCTGGAGATCCTTTAGATTAATTTGTAGGTTTTTGTGGGGGTTGTTTGGTTGGTCACCTGGGTGACTATCACATGTATAAACCCATCACAATATGTATGAATATTATATCTGCTCTTGTTTGATGACCCCTATCCTTTCTTTTCCCCTATCCTTTGGAGTCCTGTAGCTCAGTAGTTAGAGCACTCACCTTGCAAGTGAGAGACCTGGGTTCAATTCTAGGCAGGGTGAAACCTTGTGCAAGTTTCCTTACTCCACACGCCCGATAATAATCCCTCAAAAAAGACAATAATAAATTGGGCATTTCAATCCAAGATTATTTGTGGGACACTGCTGTGCGCAATTGGCTGTCGCATTTCACCCACAAATATACAGTCAATTCACTTTACAGTATATTCTGTGAAGCTCTTTGAGATATCTAGAAGACGTAAAAAGCGCTATATCAAATGCAAGGTTTATTATTATTTCTATGTAGAATAATGCTCTGTAACACTATTGAGCACCCTGAGATGCCATCTGACATGAAGGACATAAATGCAAGTTGTTGTTGTAGTATTCTATATACTTGCTGTCAGTAATGCAGTAGAAGCCACATGCTACATGTATAACACACACTGCAGTGTGCGTTTTTTTGGGTCGGCCGGGTGTCTGACACATGCAGAAGAAGCCCATCACTTTGCTTAACATCCCACCTAACCATAGGAAATTCCAGAGATAGATTGTTGGAATGGAATGCGCACTCTCTTCCTGGAGGGATACATCCTGCTTACCTAATTCTGGAAAGTGCTTGGCACAGGTTGGCAGGAGCAGATGGAGTGTTAAACCAAGGTCCCATCTGTTTGTTTAAGTGGCACTTTTCTAAAATAGAAGGGACTTTCTTCCTGTGTTGCAGCCAACAACTCTGGAGAGAGAGAAAAAAATTAACTACAATTACAGTAAAGCTCTTTGAAACATTTCAATGCCATAGTTTTTATATTAAACACAATAATTATTAATATATTTGTGATAAGGTGCTATATCTAATACAAGGATTACTATTATGTCCATAAAGTGAACAGTAACTAACAATAATAATGTTTGATACACTGTCTTTCAATTCAGGAGGACATCTCAAAGTGCTTCACAGGATTTCCTGCAAAGTGTAGTGATTGTATTTTGTAGGCAAATACGAACAGCATTTTGTAGCCAATTTAAGCTGAATTAGAATCAAATGGTTTTAAAGTATGCAAAGAAGGCTTGTGAACATGCTTTATAGTAAAACCAAGAATTGAAATGGTGGTGATACACTCAGTCACTAATCACCTGTTTGTCTGATGTCCCATGTAGAGCGACATTTCCCATGAATTCTAAAATCAACTAAAGTGAAATATAAGACAATAAAAAGGGGAGTTCTGTAAAACAAAAGCACTTTCAACCGTCAACTACTGTATAGTGAACCTTGAACCTTCAACTTTAAACAAGTAAATTAAATAAGTTAATTCCTATTGATTCTGCAATTGATTATATAAATGGCATTATTGATTTGTGTATAATAATACTAATAATCCTCGCATTTGATATAATGCCTTATCAAGTCCCAAAGACTTCTCAAAGCGCTTCTTGGCTATATTTTGTGGGTGAAATATGGTAGCCAATTATGCAAAGCAGTATTCCACAAACAGTCATGAATTAAAGTGAGTATTTTTCGAAGGAATTATTACCACCAGAAAAGTGATCCGGCAATTGACTAACAACCGAGTTACTACTTGCTGCGAAGTAAACAGAGGTGGAGTAGAAACCTTTTCCAACATTTTGCCCTACCGGGAATTCAACCCAGGTCTTTCTCTCTTGCAAGGTGAATGATCGAACCACAAAGCTACAGGGCCCCATTGTATTTTAATAACTGAAGCTTGAAATTTCTCACAATCTTAGAATTGAGAATTGTGGAGATCCAGCTTTCAAAGTTTAGAACCATAGAAAGCCACAGCACATAAGGAAGCCATTTGAACCATCGTACCTATACACGTTCTCTGAAACAGCAATCCTTACAGTCCCATTCTCTAGCCTTGTCCCCATACCTTTTTATCTTTCATGTCCCCTTATCAATCTGACGTGAAAGGTGCTCTATAAAGCGCAATTTTGTTGTTGTTGTTTTATTTCTCTTTTTCAGATATTTTTCTACAACAACTTACGTCTCCATAATGTCTTTCATGTGAGGTAGGGTCCTGAAGCATTGAATCTAATTCTCTTTTGAAAGCTAATATGATTTCTGTCTCAGTCACTGTTCTAGATAGGAATCAAATGCAAGGATTATTATACAGTTAACCCTCGTCGAGGGCGACTTTATCGATTACGAATTAAAGCATATGCAACAACAAAAAAGTGTCACTTTTTTGCACAGGGCGCGTAAAACTTGTGTGGACGTGCTGGCTGGCCCCCACGTGCATGTGCACTTGTGACGCTCTGACAGCTCCCAAATAAATCCGATGATTCCTCGGCTGGCTGGCCCGGCGTGCAATGCATCCTTGGGAAAGTCTTCGGCCTTGGAGCATTGCTTGGTAAACAGACGAGACAGAGAGAGAGAGAGAGAAAGAGAGAAGAGAGAGAGTCTCCTAACATTTCCAGGAACATAAAATAATTTAGCTTAGCTTTATTTTATTGCTTTATAGCTTTATTCTTGATTGCTTTGCGATACTGTTGCTTTATTGCTAGGGGAGGAGCGGGCCAGCCGGCTATAGCCCGCCTCAGTACGTACCTTGTGTTGGTCAGGTGTGGATGTGCCTGGAGGCTTGAGACTGGATTCCCCCAACCTCCCTTTTCCCATTACTTGTTAACCTTATCCAATGCAATTTTACCGATTGCGCAGTTTTCCAGGAACGAGGGTTAACTGTATATAGAGCATTTAATGTCCTAACAGCTCTGTATATGTCAAAAAATGATCTCATACCCCTTTGCTTCACTTCAGGACACTACTGCATTACAACAACAACAAAACTACATTTGTAGAGCACCATTCACATCAGGAGCATGTCCAAAGGAGCTGAACAGTCGGAGGTCAGGATCTGAGCATGGGGGAGGATGGGGGGAGTGGGGGTTAGGGTTGGGATAAGGGAAGACAGAGAGGCAGGGGGGTGGCCGCAGATGGTTGGGCAGGTCGGGCAGGAGACATGGAGCAAGCCAGAGCTCGCTGAATGGAGGAAGCGGACAGATTGATAAGCGGTCAGCAGATCAGAGAGGTAGGAGGGGGCACGGCTATGGAGGCCCTTGAATGTGAGAATGAGGATCCTTTATCCTCTGAGGGATGGGGAGCCAATGGAGCTGGATGAGTGTGGGGCTAATGGGCAGTCTGTCAGGATGCTAGTTGTCCTAGAATCAAGGGTGGAGACAGAGAGATAGAGTTCGGTATCATCCTTGTGCATGTGGAAATTTATTCCACGCCTGTGGATGATGTCACCAAGTAAGTAGAGGTTGAAGAGGAGGGAACCAAGGACAGAGCCTTGAGGAACACCACATAAGACGGTGCTGGGACTGGAAGAAAAAACATTTGCAGAGACAAATTGGAGACAATGTGAGAGATAAGATCTGAACCAGTCAAGGACAGAACCTTGAAGGCTGAGGTGAGAGGAGAAGCAGTGGACGAGTTTGAGTGGTCCATGGTGTCTAAGGCAGTAGAGAGGTCGAGAAGAATGAGAAGGCAGAGGGAGCCCTGGTCACAGATGGACAGGATGTCATTTGTGACCTTGACCAGAGCAGTTTCTGTGCTGGAGTAGAAAACTGATTTCAGGAGCTTTTGGAGGAAGTGAGGGGCGAGGAAAGAGCAAAGTTGAGAAGCAATGACTCTTTCAAGGACCCTGGGGAAAAAAAGGGAGGTTGGAGATGGGCCGGTAACTGGAAAACAGGGATACATCCACAGAAGGTTTCTTCACGATGGGGGTTATTGTAGCTATTTTGAGGGGTATGGGAACGGTGCCAGATCATAGTGAGAAATAGATGGTGTTGGAGAGTAGAGGGGCGAGAACGTGGATTTACGAGGTAAAGGAGAGGGGTGGGGATGGAGTCAAGAGAGCAGGTGGTGAGCTTCATAGATGATATTGTGATGAAAACAGAGGAGATGGAGACAGGTCAGGGTCGGTATGTGTGGGTGAGGGGAGATGGAGAGGGAGTGGCAGTTGGGAGGGCAGATACAGCTGAATGGATTCCCTCGATTTTGGACTTGAGGAAATTCAGCATCTCCTCACAGTCAGAATGTGAGGAGAGAATAGGTGAAGTATGGAGGAGGAGATGGACGGAAGAACCCTCCTTTTCAACTGTGCCTTCAGCTGCCCCCCCTACTTCTGTGCCTTCCCTCATCCCAACCCTGTCCGCCCCTCCCCCATGCTCGGGTCCTGATCCCTGACCATTCTGCACCTCGGGACATCCTCCCGACAGTAAAGACGCTCTACAGGTGTCATTTTGTTGTTGTTGTTACATAAGAACATAAGAACATAAGAAATAGGAGCAGGAGTAGGCCATTCGGCCCATTGAGCCTGCCCCGCCATTCAATCATGGCTGATATTCTACTCTAACTCCAGCTACCTGCCTTATCCCCATACCCCTTAATCCCTTTATAAATGAGAAATCTATTTGTCACTTTGGAACCCGTTAAACTTCAACTTTATTGTTCCGAACCTAGAATTACTTGGACTCATAGGCAACTTTGACAGCGCTGCATGTCGCTGCATGCATCTTGTTTGAAAAAGATTACAGATCTGCAGCATTTGGATCCAGGCCAACAACACCCTCTTCTTCTTTTGCAACTTCTTTCTCACCAAATTAAAACCTCCACCAATTTGTCAATGCTTTGTTACACATTTAACTTGTGCCATTCAGGCAGAGGCAAAACCAGCCATTGATAAAAAGCACACAGACCAACAAGTCATTAAGCATTCATTAAGCAGTTTGAGCTGCATCAGTTACAGACAATAGGCCTGTCTGAATTAACACCACTGACTGAAAATTTATTTGCTAAAATAACCATAGAAAACAGGCATTTGCAGATCTATTATGATGCAAGGAATGAAAGATTGCTTATTAGAGATGTCAGTTTGGATAATTAAATAATTTGATTAAATTGAAGTGTAGACACTGGCAGAATTTCTGTCCATCTCTCTTTGTTCCGAGTTGTGGGTGTTCACTTTGTCTCCTCACCGTATGTGAAATGACCAACTATTGATTGTCCTCTGGGGGTGGAGGGGGTGGGTGGAGGTAAGTGGACTATTTTACCTGTTAGGGCTTTACTGCAGGGTTAACACAAACTGGATGGGAAGAATCCTTGCCCACAGTGACCGGTCTGTTTTTCCAAATCCTGCCTATGAATTAGCATCTGAAGTTCCATTACCAAACATGTCACCTTGAATCACTTCAGCTCTAAAGCGACTCCCCACTTGCCTCCGAGACTGGGGCGGGAATTAAGTGGGGTCTTCCTTTCACTGAACTGGCTCCAAGGTGACGTGTTTGGTGATAGCATATCAGAATTGAGCCAGCCCTCTTGGCGGTCTCGGTTCCTGAGCCAGGAAGGTCCCCAGTATTCCAGAGCACTGCTGATGACCCCACTGCCAGGCTACTTTGTCAGCAGGACTTGGTAGGACAGACACTGCGGGCAGTTTATCTTCCCACTCAGGTCCTATTAACCCTGCCAACAACCCAAAGCCCTAATGAATAGGGTGTTCCTCGCTAGATAAACAAAATGAAGTTTACTAGATTTGCGCTCAATGGTAAACTGTTTATTTAGCATTACCCAACAACAAAATTACATTTATAGAGCGCCTTTCACGTCAGAACCCTAACGCACACAAAGGGTCCCAAAACTATGGCTTTCACCAACTTGTGCCTTAACATCTACTGCTCGGGGAGGTGACACCAACCATTGATAAACAAGCAGAGATTAACAGAGGTGTCACAGACGATAGGTTTGGTGACTACAACAAAAACTTGCTTTTTTATTGTGCTCTTCAAATACAGCAGGGTCTTGGAGAGTTTAACTATGAACAATAGCGGATCTTGACGCTGAGCTAGGGGGAAAGAGGAGGTGACTCACAGTCAAAGAGGAAGGTCTTCAGGTAAGATTTGAAGACAGGGATGGATGGGATAAGGCGGAGGGTTTGTGTTAGGGAGTTCCAGAGTTCCAAGGCACAGTGGCTGAAAGCTGATGGTGGAACAGAGGGGCTGCTGTACACTGCTGTACGCAATTGGCTGTCATGTTTTGCCCACATATATATATACAGTATATACAGCCAATTCACTTTGCAGTATATTCTGTGAAGTGCTTTGAGACGTCGAGGAGACATGAAAAGCGCTATATCAAATGCAAGGATTTTTATTATTATTAAGCATGGTGACGTGTCAAACACCTGGCTGACCACAAAAAAGGAAATGTAACGTTTTTCTCTTCTTATTTTTTATAATACTAATAATAATCCTTGCATTTGATATAGCACTTTTCACGTCTTCTAGACGTCTCAAATGCATAAAATAACAACTTAGTAAGGCACCACCACCTAGTGGACGAATAGATGCACTGCAGACTGGAAACTGCTGCTCAATTCTAGAAAAAACAAGAAATAAACACACTAAAAATAACCATTACTAGCAATGGTTCCGTTATGTCTTTATTCCCTGAATGTGCACAGGCGCATGCTACAGCAAAATTCTGCAAGGAACATTAGGATGAATGGCTATTTTATCAAATAAAAAGCCTTGCATTTGATATAGTGGTTTATTTTATTGTTAAAACGTTTCAAAGCATTTCTCAGGATTTACTATACAGTGAACATTTTATTGGTGAACATTGCAGCAAATTTGCACACAACAATATGCCATAAGCAACTGTGAATAACCATTTTAGGTGGGGCGGGGGTTCAGCCAGGTGTGACATATGCGGATACCCATCGCCACGCTTAAGAGTATCTAAACCAAACTGTGCATCCCATCCACACATTGAAATCCTGAAGATAGATTGTTGAAATGGAATGCACACTCTCTCCCTGGAGGGACGCATTCTGCTTACCTAATTCTGGAATGTATTGCAGCAAAATTGCACTTGTAAGAGCATTTTATTTTATCAGGCATAGGTTGACAAGAGCTAAGGCTTCAGAACCCCAGAGTGTGTGTTAGGGGTACTGCTGGATTCTCACTAGCTGAAACCGCATAGCCTGCCTTTGATATTGACTGTCACAGAGGGCTGGCTCGATTCCGACATGCCATTGCAGTTCCAAGGAGATCCCACTTAATCACCCACCGCTACCCACACAATAATAGAACAACCAATTTTATCTGGGGGATTGTTAGCCAGAACAACAAGAGGTACTCTCTTTTTTAAAAAAAATGCCAAAGGATTTTCAACACGAGCAACAACAAGCCCTCGGTTTATTTATTGTCTCATTCAAATGATAATACCTCCAAAAACTGCTCTCTGAGTGCTGTATTGGGAGTGTCAGCCTTCAAGACTTCAAGACTTGTGCAAGACTTCATTAGCATCTCTCTCCCCAAATACTGTACTCTCATTTACTGGAATGCCATTCTTTGTACAGTATGTTATGTTATGTTATGTTAACCATCACTTTGCCAGGATTGCTTTATTATGTATTGCTCAGTTGAGAATTTTCAACTCATTTATTAATTTGGTGCGTGTAAAAAACCTGCCATACTCTGTATAGCAATTTGTACTGGGGGAGAGGGGAGCAGAAGGGAGAAGGAGGGCAATTGGAGATAAATATAATACAATTTACATGTGTCACAGCTTTCACATCAGGAAGACCTCTCGAAGTATGGGCAGAGCTGGAGTTGGGAGCTGAGAGTGTGGGAGGGGAAAGATGACCAAAAGTACTTTTTTGAGACATTCTTTTACAGACACGAAATACACTTGGTATCTCAAAGTGCTACACTACACAGGAATTTCCATGTGTAGTTGGCAACAGGGAGCTCTCAGTCTAATTCTGCTCTGGTCCCAACCTTGGGACGTTGTTGTATTCTGTGAAGCGCTTTGAGACGTCGATAAGATGTGAAAAGCGCTATGTAAATGTAAGGATTATTATTATTATTATTATTTG
>JAAILG010004626.1:0-40286 GCA_012026655.1 Hydrolagus affinis
TCCCTCCAAAAAAACACAATAATAAAATTGGTCATTTCAATCCACGACTGCTGTGCGCAATTGGCTGCCGCGATTCGCCCACAAATATATACAGTCAATTCACTTTACAGTATATTCTGTGAAGCGCTTTGGGACGTTGATAAGATGTGGAAAGCGCTATATCAAATGCAAGGATTATTATTATTATTATAGTATAGATAAGCAAAATAAACAATCCCATCAGATTTTATTTCCTGGAAATTACTTGCTGACTCTTAAAGCAATAGTAACCAATGAAATGTAGCATTTTGTATGCTGTCTCTGAGATCTTTTACCCCACTCCTATGCGTGCCCCTCTACACACCAAACTCGGGTTTGCTGCTTGTCTCCTGTTCCCTCAGGTGGCTGAGCCTTCAGCTACCATGACCAGAACTGCAAGTACTGTACTCCAGTTCTCCATGTCAGCCTGACTAGAGTACTACATATGATGTCTGGGGAGTTGAAATCAACTGATTTGCAATATAGTCCAGCATCTATATTGCCGTGTTTATCGCTACCTGACACTCCTTGGGCATGGTGACTGATGGGTCAACTACCACTAAAATTCTCTTTCAGCTTCCTCATTGGCAAATTCCAACTCATCAATCATGCTGGATGACCAGAATGCAATTTATATGGCAACGTAGCTCAGCATTACATTGTTTTTTTTTATTGCTGCTTTACAAGTCTGGATGTAAAGAATAATGTGTCAACTAATCTATCCACCTTCCATTTAACTCCTACCATGTTCTTTGCCCCCTCTGGCCGTGCTTTTGTGTCCAATATGCAGTCCCTTGCCTTTATATATGTTGAACTTTATTTGACAATGATCAACCCAGTTTTATACCTTGTTAAGCACTACTTATAGGATTAGCATCTCATTTTACTCAATATGTTTATGTCATGTGAAAATGTAACTGCATTTGAGTGAGTCTGCTTGTTTGGATGATTTTTGTATAATGAATACAGGGTGGTCTAATTGAGGTTTTTAAAATAATAAAGCAAATTCATAATATAGATAGAGAACAAGCTTTCCCTCTAGTATGGGGGAAATCCAGTGATTTTTAAAAAATAATAATGTTAATGTTAAAGTGAAACCAGAAAGGCTTTCTTCATACAACGTACTGCCCTAGAAAGTCATAGACACAGAATTAATTGAGATGCTTAAAAGAAGATAGATACTTATGAAGGAAGAATATTCTAGTGTATGGAGAAAAGGTTAGAAAAATGGATTAAGAAGATAAAAAGCTGCCTCAATACACCGAAGTGCTGATGAACAGCCAACGTGCCGAAGACATCCACTGTACAAATTACAGTACACTGTACATATTACAGTACTTTACAGGAAACCTGGAACAGAGGAGAAATGTCTGCACCAGATGTAAAAAAAAGCATTTAGTTTGAGATCCAGAAAAATCTTAATTTTTTTTACCGTAAAAGGTTTTTTTAAGCATCTTTATTGCAAATTGAAATGCAAGTTGATTTTGTGGTGTCTCTTAATTAGGAAATCCAGAAATTCATAATTCTAACTTGCAGGAATTCTGCTCCAACTCCCACTATATTCTGGGTGGTGGTCTGATTCCCTTTCGTCATTGGGACATCCAGTCGCTATAAAAAGAATAATTCCAGATTTCTTAATTAAGAAAGAATGCAAAAACAACTCCAGTAAGTGTAAATTGAAAGCAAGATCTTCAAGAAAACATAAAATTGTTTATATATAACATCCAGTGTGACTGATTTTTTTTTAGAAGAATGGGTGTAACAATAAAACAAAATAAAAATTCAATTGAGTTAATCTTGTTTTATTCTGCCAAGCCGGGAGCGAGGACAACAACCACAACTTGCTCCTGTAGCTCAGTGGTTAGAGCGCTCGCCTTACAAGCGTGAGACCTGTGTTCGAATCCAGGCAGATCAGGGCCAAACCTTGGACAAGTTTCTTTACTCCACACACACACACTCCTAATAATAATCCGTTCAAAAAAAACCACAATAATAAAAATTGGTCATTTCAATTCACGACTGTTTGTGGGACACTGCTGTGCACAATTGGCTGCCACGTTTTTCCCACAAAATATACAGTCTATTCACTTCACAGTATATTCTGTGAAGCACTTTGAGATGTTGATAAGACGTGAAAAGTGCTATATCACATGCAATGATTATTATTATTCACAGAATTAAAAGAATGTCATGCGGTTTGAGACGAGTCTGGGAATCTTGGTATATCCCAGACAAAGAGAAGTTTATGACATTGTCTTCAGAAAGAATAAAAGTTAAAGCACTCTAAAGCAGAAATCCAAACAATAATCCAGACATACTTATAAATGGATTGTGAATCTTGTGGGCATGCTAAAGTCACAAATGCACAAATTCAATTCATAGATTTCTGTTTTGCTTAATAAATATTTTGCTGTATGTAACTGGTAACTCACATTTATTGCTGTCTGCAATTTTATGATTTGTTTGAATATCTAGCCTACTAGACACATGAGAGCACATCAAGAGCACATGTAGCTGTGATAGCAATGGAGGCATGGGTCAATTTCAAGGTCAAACATAAATGTCTAATAGCAGTTCAGATCATAGAAGACAAAACTTCCTCATTCTGGATCATCTAAAAGACATTTCATAAAAGAAATTGTACTGTTAAAAAAAAACTCAAGACATTTAGCAAACATAGAAACAGCCCTTCGAGCCTGTTCCACCATTTATGGCTGATATGTACCTCTAGAAATCATTTAAATTCCAATTTCCTGCTTTTTCCCTGTATCCATTAATACCCTGATCTACCAAAAATTTATCAACCTCACTCTTGAAAGCGTGGATGGATCCAGAATCCGCAATCTTTTGGAGAAGAGAACGCCAGATTTTTATCACCATTTGAGTGAAAAAATGCTTCCTGATTTCACTCTTAAAGCAATCCATGCTTGTTTTGGCCTTTATGGCTATACAAGTGTAATTTTGTTGTTGTTATTATTGTGGCTAACAGAGTTCATTCAGTTCCAAATAGAGCATAATGGATTTGTTAAATGTTCGGTCAACTTAAACAATTTTAGTCTGTGTAAAACACAGCTGTCTTTAGAGTTTGCTCATAGTTTCTATGTAATGCCCTATACAGCAATCAGAGCTAATGTCACACATAAGCATTATAAAGTACTTCATTCTTACTCAGTCTCACCCCCTCCCAAACACTCCCCTCCCAGCTCGGGTCACACGCCTCCTGTACAGCACCTTGGGACGTCCTCCCGACGTGAAAGGCGCTCTATAAGTGTAATTTGTTGTTGTTGTTGAGGTGTACAGATGAATATTTGCAATTGTGCTCCTATTGGTATTTCCTACATATAGTTAGTTATAATACTGCATATTGGAATTTGAATGGGTATTAGGATAAATGCATGAACTTTATAAAGTGAGTGCACACACTTTATGAGAGAAATAGCTACACCAACATAATCATTGAAAATGCTGTTCCTGCAAGTACCTGCAAGTTAGGATACTACTCCCAAGTGTCCTATGATGTAGACCTAACATGTATGTACATGTGAATTCTCATTCTGTGGCCTTTGAGTGTCTGGAGATGTTAATTTATGTCGCCAATGAATTATTCTCAAGGAATTAAGTGTACAATATGAACTGACCACCTGGAGAAGAGGTCTGTTTGTATAATTCAATTATTCTATTGTAACTTATTCTGGAGGGAATTGATTGTGCAAACTGAAAAGCCTATACAACAACTTAATTCCAGGAAGAAGCAGGAAGCATAAGTTTAGTCACAGACCAAACTGTAAGTACAAGTTCAGTCATGAAACTCGGTGGTAAATAACAGCTCAGCCTGAAGGGCAAAAACAAAGGCAAATGAGCCTGGACTGAGAATCAGTAGAAAACTGCAACAAGCCCAGAGTCTGATTTAGCAAATGCCATGCTAAAACCAAGCCACACACTTTGAACAAATACTGCAAGCCCAAACTGGCATTCTGAAACAAGTATAAAAAACCACATTGTGAGTTAGTATTAACTTTACTGAATCCAACAACTCGAGTTTTAACTGCACAGTAATATTATCTAAATGGAAACTATATGTCTAATGCATGCTGAGATACATGTCTTAGTAGATTAAGATAATACAGACATGACAGGTGATAAGCTGCAAATGAAAAGAGCTGACGGTCAGATGTTCTGGATTAGTAAAAATATCACATGCAGTATGAAAGTAGGAAACCAGCATCTATACTTACATCTGAAAGAATGTGTGTCCTCCTCTACCTTAACGTGGATGAATGTAATTGCAGTATTTTTATACAGAGAGAATTTTACATGGACTTTGTGTAGAGGTTTTGCTGAAATTAGAAACTTCTGGTATTGTAAATCGAATGGGGGGAATAAGAAGAATAAGGGCTGTTTGGTTTAGACTTACACTAATGTTTCTGTAACAAAGATTGTGCAGCTCCTGTTACATTCATTTTAGTACTGCATGCCAAAACTTGTCCCACAAAGACCCCTTTTTGTTAGTTTTCAGTTGTGCCAAGTTGTGTAAAATTGAGAACTTAAGCAAATGCCTTTTACAATTTAAAAAATAGAAAACAGATTAATGCAGGTGTAATTCTCAGAGATATTGAGATTATAAGAATAAAGGAAAGAGAATAACAGTGGGAGGAATTGAAAGCAAATACTGTTTCATGAGGCAAAGCAGCAGAGTAGAGCACAATGGCTATTTAGAAAGCTCCATCAATGGGTAAATGCACTGCTCTGTGTGGTACTGAGTCTCACAGAGAGGAAGTTTTCAGATCCAGCTAAGCTAATTGACTCCATCTGACTGACTGCTCCCCAAATATCCTTTAATTTGGTATACTATAATACTTGCATATAGCTCATTATCATATTGCTTTGCCCATAAAATACGCTGTTAATCCACTTTACAATATATTCTGTGAAGCACTTTGAGATGTCTCAATTACAAGGTGCTATATCAAATGCAAGGATTACTATTATTAGTACTAGTAGTATTATCATTGAGGCATCTCAAAGCACCTCAATCATCTATTAGGGCTGAATACCAAGACAGCACTGCATTATAGTCAATTCTGAAAGGAATATCAATCAGTTTTACTTCATACCTGCTTGTGGGATATTGCTGGATGTATATTGGCTTCCATGGCTCCCAACACAAATTACAGTCATTTCATTTTCCAGTAAATCCTTTGAAGCAAGTTTCTTCACTCCACACATCTCTGGTTACCAAGCAGTAAATACGTTACCTAGCAGTAAGTAGGTAACCAGAGATGTGGTTGTTAGTCGATCGGCGGACCATTTTCTGGGGTAATAATCCTTTCCAAAAAAATGGTCACTCAATCCTCCAAAAATGGACTGCTTGTGGGACACTGCTGTGTGCAATTGACTGCCACAGTTCACTGACCAAAATATATAGCCAATTCATATTACAGTATATTCTGTAAAGTGCTTTGAGATATTTCAACGATGTGATAAGGGGCTAAATCAAATGCAAGGATTATTATTATTATTATCTTGTGTGCCAAATGGCTGCAGCATTTGCCTCCAAATACAATTCGCAACAATTATCTGTGAAATATTTGAGGTGTTTGACATTATATTAAATGCAAGTGACCTTAGGACTAGGTAGCACAAGGATAACTCTTTATTTACTCTCCAAGGAATCGTAAAGTCATGGAAGGGCAATCTTGTCTTGAGGTAACAGTGAACCATATGAGGAGCGATTTCTCTGACCTTCACTATGTATGGTGGATTAAGAGTTCATTAGAATTTTTCAACCAATTATAATCTTTAACACAATTCTAAACACGAACAACAACAGCACTTAACCCATGTTGGAAAATATGAACCTAGGTTAAATTTGCTCCAACAAAATGCTGTGGTGTCAAAATGATCATAAGTTAGAAAGTCATGCGTGGTTCAATTTGCATAGGTGCAAAATATGTAGGTACGTAAAAATTAGGTTATTCTACTGAGTTTCAACATACTGAATAATTGGAATCTTTTTGAAAAAAAATCAATTTGTCAAATAATTCTGTTGATTGTTAAAAATAGCAATATTTGCAGCTTGTCGATTAGGGTAGGATTTCTCAATAAAATACCTTTTTTTCAATCCAGTGGCACTTGATAGTATGCATAATTCATTATGCAAATATATGAGCTGTTAATATTTCAGTGAACAGCCAGCATCTTTATATATTGATTGAATATCTCGGTGATGAAAAACAAGTGTGTTAATTGTACTGTTGACAAATTTAGCTGTGTTATCATTGGCTTCATTCTGTGTACTGATTTAATACATCCTGCACAGCATGATGTTATAAATAGCACATAACTACCGGTAGTTGTGTTTCAGCCACTTGATCAGTCAGTTTTCCAGAGCCAGTATTGCAGCCTCCTATCCTGCGGTTGCACAGAATACTGGTAACCAGGAAGGAACCTTTGTCAAATCCAAGGTCTTGGAATTATGTTTACATAACTCAAATGGACCTTTAAACCAGTAACAATTATTTTTAATGAGTTACTTAGTTCTCTATTCATAAAGTTTACTATTTGCTTGTTGAGCAATCAATAATTTCAATTTGTCTAAAAGCTTTGTTTTGCAAATTAATGAACCATTACACAAATATTACATCTTTTATTGACATTCAGGTCAGACTGAACTGGAGAGCAGTTTAGAGAGAACATGGGAAATCAGAATCATGGAAACTGAATTGTGCCTTTATATCTCACAAGACAACCTTATCCAATCCTGTGCTACACTAATCCTGAAATCAGATTTACTGTTAACTTTGTGACTTGGAATTATGATATAGATTCTGTTGATTAACATTCAGTGTTAGTCACTCTGAGTACTGAACTTTATACTCTCACTTCTGAATCAAAAGATTGTGGCCTCAAGCTTCACGTTAGTGTAATGTTATTTAATCCAAAACACAATGTAGATTCACTCAATCCTTTAATTCCAATTTTACAAATCAACCTGTTTCAAATCGGCCCAGTTACTTTCCCAGAATCCTATTTATCCTCGCATCATCCATATTCAATTGCTACTTAGGTCATTAAAGCAACATGCAAAACTTATTTTGACCCTACATAATCCAGGCTGACATTTCAATGCTGTGCTGGTTATGTGCAGCATTGTCGGAGGTGCCATCATTCAGTTGTTATGTTATTTTGTTAAGTTAAGCCTATATCATTTCTGACTGTTCAGGTGGATGTTAAAGATCCCATGACACAATTTGAATAGAGAAAGGAGTTTCTCC
Source organism: Hydrolagus affinis (assembly GCA_012026655.1). Classification (NCBI taxonomy): domain Eukaryota; kingdom Metazoa; phylum Chordata; class Chondrichthyes; order Chimaeriformes; family Chimaeridae; genus Hydrolagus; species Hydrolagus affinis. The sequence continues at coordinate 7,293 of JAAILG010004626.1, forward strand.
CATTGTCTTTGCCAACAAACCCCAAACAAAAACATGACTGTTCACTTCATGGCTGTCTGTGGGACATTTCTGAGCCCAAATTGGTTTTGCCGTGTACGTGTTTACCCTCGTGTTCATAGATTTACCTGTAAGGGAAAAATAACTATTCATGATCTGTTCTATCAACATATTGTTGCAATAAAGTAATTATTGGCATGGCATCAACTGCTGCAACAAGCTCTTGTTAATAGGTACTAGTATTTATTTGTAGAACTGTAATACATGTACGTTTTCTACTGGTTCTGACAATTTCTTTTTTGAGTTGGTTTATGTAAGATGGCTAGAACTACAATAATTAGACATGAGAGTTCAGGATAAACCTAAATCTTGACACATTTATCTTGATATAAGAAACCAAATACAACTCTGTTAAGTGCAACTCTCCAAATATAGTGATATAGTGATCCTCATTATTGCATTGTGTGCATACAATAACATTGTGCTGAAAATGATCTCTCCAGTTGTTCTTCACTTCTGTAATAAACTGATATTAGTCTGATTCAGTTGGTAGCAGTCTCGCCTTTCAACAACAAAAACAACTTGCATTTATATTGTGCCCTTTATGCAAGTAGTGCCTTGGAGTGATTTTGAAGTTTGTGGGTTTAAGCCGGGTCTTTGAACTCACAGCCTAGACTGACATTCTCAATGTAGTATTAGGGAAGAACTGCATTCTTGGAGATGTTGCCCTTTGGATGAAATGTTAAACCAAGGTTCTCTCTGCCTGTTCAGGTTATAAAGCACAATTTGTAAAGAGAAGGCAGTTTCTCCTGGTGTTCTGGTGAACAAAATTAGTAACTCATTAAATGGGTATTTGCTGAACATTGTTATGTGCAAATTAGCTGTTGATAATAATTTTTATAATAATAATCCATGCATTTGTTTTAGTGCCTTATCATGTCTTCGAAGCACCTCAAAGTGTGTAACATAATATACTGCAAAGTGTAGTGACTGTGTATTTTATGGACAAAATGTGATAGGCAGTTGTGCACAGTGTTGAACCAGAAAAGTGATCCACCAATCAACCAAAAACTGTGTCCCTACTTACTGCTGGGTCAACAGAAATAACAACAAAATTACACTTGCATAGTGCCTTTTACGTCAGGAGATGTCCCAAGGCGCTGACATGTAGAGTAATGAGATTCCCCAACATTTCATCCTGTTATCGGCAAAATACACATCCTCTATACTTTATATCTGATGACACACTTGAGGCAGATTCCCAAACCAGGGCAGCAATTGTGGTTTCAGAGCTTTGGACTAAGGAAGAAAAATCTAAATAATAAAGTGTAGAACTACTGTAATTGTGTAATTTGGACTGAACATCCATTTTGCACATAAAATATTCCACAAACAGTCATGAAGTGAATGATTGATTTTGTTTGGGAGTCCGTTGACTGGGGTACCAGGAGAAACTTCCTTTTTCCAATTGTGCCATGGGATTGTTAATGTACTGTTAACAGGCACAGGTCATTTAACATCTCATCTGTAGGTTAGCATCTCCAACAATGCAGCATTCCCCCAGAAATGTATTAAAATGTCAGCATAGATTTCATGTCCTGATACGAGTCGTGAACCCACAACCTTCTGACTCAGAGGCAAGAGAACTAAGAACTGGGTCACACTGACAATTGACATCACATTGGTTCACTTTTCACTGTTCACTATAACATAGTCTCCTGGCACTAATTCTCTAAGATTGCATAGAGAATGATCACTTAGGCAAGGTCCTGAAACTCAGAAAACTACTATAGAACTATACCTACTTCAGTCAGAACCTTCAGTGGAGCAAGGGGGGAAATTGTAGAAGAAAAGTATCTGAATTTGTCAAATAATTTGTAGAATGCTTTAGCTAACAGAATAAGTATACCTTTTGAAGCAAATCTGAAAACAATCTAAATAATAATTTAATAATAATGTGAAGTGAACTGCTGAGCCCTCACTTTTCAATAATCTCTAATGGGAAACTGAGCAAATATCAATGCCACGAACTTATATTGTTCGTAATATCAGGAATTGTAGTACATTTAGCTTTTTGAGCATGATATAATCTGTTTCCTTAAAACAGAATTACAAATGACATTTTACTGCATCTAGTGTTACTAGAAGCTGTAAAAGCTTCTAGAAATATACATTTCTAGAAATGTATATGATTACCAATGCTAAAAGTAGTAACCATTGCGTTTGCTGTGATTAACCTCATGGATTTCCTATTTTTCACCAAGGAAGTTTCTTTGCTGATTACCTACAGTCAATATTTTGAAGTTAGTGCATACTGGGATCTGATGTAAAAGCACGCCAAACTCTTTTATAATGAGGTTATGCTGTGTGAAATAACCTAACAATAGAATCAAATAATGTTGCTGCACAGAAACAAATCATTTACCTCCTGAAGTCTATGTTGGTTCTTTTCTCCACATGAGACATTAATCCCACTGATCTCATCTATTCACTTCCCATATCCTTTAATATTCTTCAACCATCCATTCAATTCCCTTTTAAATTAATCTATGGACTCTCAAAACAAACAAAAATAATTGGGTCACTCAAGACACGATTGTTTGTGGGATACTGATGTGTATTTGGTTGCTGCGTTTCACCCTCCAAATACACAGACACTCCACTTTACAATATGTTCCGTGAAGTGCTTTGAGATGTCTCAACAACATGATAAGGCATTGTGTCAAATGGAAGAAGGACTATAACAAATTGCAGCAGAAAACTGTACATTCCAACTGCTCCCTGTGTAAATGTTTCCTAACCTCCCCTTTAACTATATTCCTACCTCTTCTGTACAACAACAACAACAAAATTACATCTATAGAGCACCTTGCATGTTGGGAGGACATCCCAAGGCGCTGAACAGTCAGGTTGGGATCCGAGCAGTGGGGAAAGGGTCGGGTTAGGGGGAAGGGGAAGGAGAGTAGGAGAGGGGGAACAGTTAGGAGGAGAGCAGAAGGCACGGTCGAAGAGGACAGTCTTGAGACTGGCCTTGAAGGAAGAAAGAGAGGAAGTGAGGTGAAGGGACTGCAGGATGGAGTTCCACAGTGTGGGAGCAGAGAGGCTGACCTTGTTCTGACAAAAGGTCATGGACCCGAAAGTTGACTTGCTTTCCTTTCTCCATGGATGCTGCCTGACCTGCTGAGTTTCCCCAGCAACTTCTGTTTTTGTTTCAGATTCCCAGCATCTGTAGTATTTTGTGTTTTGTTTCAAACATCTGATTCATTTCTCTAGGTTCCAGGAATTAAATTTGCTCCCACCCCCACCGCCTACTATGGTTGGGGAAAAATTCTAAATAATTCTGTAATATGTATCTTTTTCTACTTTCTGCAACTCAATAGCTGTCTTTTAAAGGTAGTATACTGAAAACAATGGTTAGAATACTTGAGATACTGATCAATTGAACTCCTTTCTCCTGGATGATTAATGTTCTCACTTGTTGTTTTAGCTATAGTTTCCAGCCAAGTGGTGTGTATTCCATCACACTCCTGTTTTGAGCCTTGCAGATAGTGGAGTGGCTTTGAAGATTGGGGAGGTGTACCTACCTAGCCTATGCCTGATTCTTCCAGCAAATGTATTGATGTTGCCCAGCTAAACTTCTTTTAATTGTTTCCTCCCAGGATGTTGATGATGTTAACAGTGGGGGGATTCAAAGATGATTTCTGCCTTTGAAGTTCAGGAGAAGTTGGCTGGATTCACTCTTGTCACAGCTTGGCACAAATGTGGTTACATCTTGCCAAATATCAGCCTATACCAGGATATTTAGTTCTTGTTGGAATGGAGCAATAGGGCTGTTTCATCAGTCTGCATTGGTTGACTCTTGCCTCTGAGTCAGCTGCTGTGGGTTCAAGACGCAACATGGGATTTATGACAGAAGTGAGAGTGCTACCAACTGAGCTCAGCTGACTTCTTGATGTCATACTTAGACAAATGCAGCCCAAATGACAACCATTCTCACTTCTCTATGCGTAAGCATGTGCATACATGAATGCAGTCCAGTGGTATTGGGATTTATAGTCTAAGCTGATGTTCTAATACAGGGCTGGGGCAGTGCTGGATTATTGGAGGTGGTCTCCTCCAGATGGCCCCACAGTCTACTCAAACATGAATGCACAGGACTCCCCTCCCTCCATCAGTACACTCAACATAGTGGAAACAAACAATATAAGCCAGCTCACACTGATCTGAAAAAATTACAGTGCTACTGTAATAAAAGAAATAGTATAGTACTGTAGTAATATTCCTGAACTGTTAATAGCTCATCCATAACTGCTCCAATAAAGCAATAGAAGGTGCAGTTCTGGAAACCTTCATTTTGCTTATAAAATTAACTCCACATTACGTTCTGCTCTATGTAATATTTGTGCTTTCCTCTTGAACATGCTTTATAAAAGTTTATTGTAAAAGGGATGGTACAATAGATCATCTTGTGGCACATGGGTTAATCACAGTCAGCCAGCAAGGCTATGTAAGTGGGAAGTAATGCTTAACAAATATATTGGATTTCTTTGAGCAAATTACAAATCTAGTGGATGGGGTGAGGTAGTGAATGTTATTTACCTGCTTTTCAAGAAAAGCATTTGACACTTTTCCACATAATGAACTGCTGCATAAGGTTCAGCTACATGAGCTACCCAACAATGCGTTAAAGTGAATTAGCACATCACAATTTGGTTGAACACAATGAGTAGTGGTGAAAGGTAAGGTATCCGGCTAGGTCCCACGAGTGTGGGACCCACTCGTCCTCTTGAGTCAAATCTGCAGATAAGTGGATAGTGAGGGGAAAATATAGAAGGTATTATAATATAGATTTTTTAAATTTTGTACAGCTGGGTTTCTGACATATGCAGCAAACCATCAGCACATTTAAGAGTATCCAACACATATAAATTTCACTGTGTATTGAACTCTCTCTCCTTGGAGGGATGCATTCTGCTTTACTTATTCCAGAGAGGGTAGGCCAAAGGTTGGTAGGAGTCGTGGTGTGCGGGATCCCAGAGTGTGTGTTGACATACTGCTGGAGTTTAATCTTGCCATTCAAAGCACTGTCTTCAAGCTTCCTGTTGCTTGTCCAGCCAAGAGTCTTTATGTATTCAGAACTCTGCCGCCCGCATTCTCAGCCGCACCAAACTTCGCTGCCCGATTACCCCAGTCCTTGCCAGATTTCACTGGCTCCCTGTCACAGAGAGGATTGATTTCAAGATCCTAACTCTTGTTTTCAAATCTCTCCACTCCTCTGCACCTGCCTACCTCTCTGACCTCCTTTCTCCCCAACTCAGCACCTGTTGCCTTTGCTCCTCGGGTTCTGGTCTCCTCCTTGACCCCTGAATCCTCTACTCCACCATCAGTGGCTATGCCTTCAGCCACTATGTCCTGAAGCTCTGGAACACCCTTCCTTACTCCCTTCGCCTCGCCCCCTCTCTTCCTAGTATCAGGTCTCAGCTGAAGATCTTTCTTTTTGACCGCACCTTCAGTCACCTTTTTCCCCCTGCCCATGGCTCGGGCCTGGGATCCGTTATTGTGAAGCGCTCTGAGATGGATTCCGGCATGGAGGGCACTGTATAAATAAAGTTGTTGTTGTTGTAAGGGCTTTGGCTTGTTGGGTTAACAAGCGAATAGATTCCCTGGTCACAGTGACGGATGTATCCCTCCAAGTTTGTCGACAAACCAGGCTGGTTGGTCTAGTATCATCAATGCTCTGAATTACTGTGGACCCATATGACTCAGGAATTAGCCTACTAAAATCACCACAGAGGAATGATTTAATTCTAATAATCCATTGGCAAACAAGTCACTTTGTAGCTATCTCTACATCAAGGAGACCTTGTTTAAATCCACAAAAGGACGATACTTTGTAATTGTCACTGGTGATAATTGTTACATAACATGCCCCTCAATCTCCTCCATGTTCAAATATCCAAGGTGCTATCATTGAATTTGTTTCAATGACTTTCGCATTGCTTTAGTTATCAGTTTCTTCATTTACTTCATTCTCACCCTTCAAAGAACTCAATGCCTGCCCCAAGCAGTTCTTGTTTCCTTCCAGATTACTCATTATTTTACTTCTGCTGACAATTCAAGCAAATCATTTAAACTCTTCCAACTATGTGGATCTGAAACAAAGTCTGTGGCTTCTCTAATTTAATCCATCTATTTTTGGAGGGCGTCAGTCTACATTGAAATAAATCTCTCTTTGTTCACAAAAAATAATTACTGTATTACTGTATCACATTTTATAAATATATTTTACGTACCTTTCATATTGTGTGTTATTGCTACCATTAACTTCTCCATAATTCAAGAGTTTTAGGGGGTTATTCTTATTTAAGTTAATTTCTCAATCCACAAGCTGGGAATGACCATAAACAGCCTGAACAGCCCTCATACGTATCTGTGCATAACCAAAAATGGCCAAAAAAGTGCAAGTTGTATATTTTTGAGTAATCAAATATCAATGATGTATGGAGATGTTTTACAAAGCATATGTGTTTAACAACAATACAGAAATTCATACAGCACCCTTCATGTGGTGCAGTGCCTCGGAGTGCTTAACAGTAGCGGAGAGCAATGTCGAGCTGGGGAAGGAGGATGTGATTGTAATTATGGTTGAAGAGGAGGGTCTTCAGGTGTAATCTGAAATAGGTGGTAGGGGTGGTGGGCGGGAGGGATACATGGTGGAGGGATTGAGGGAAAGAGTTTCAAAGTTTCAGGGTATAGTGGCTGATAGGGCGGTCACCGATGGTGGAATGGATGGGACAAGGGACAAGCAGGAGGCCAGAGCCAACCGAACAAATGTAAGGTGGTAGAGTGGGTAGTAAGCAGGTCAGAGAGGTAGGGTGGTGCTAGGTGTCAAGGGATTTGTAGATGAGTATGAAGATCTTGGAATTGATCCATTCTGTAAGAGAGAGCCAGTGGAGCCTGGATAGGATTGGTATGATGGGGGTATAGAGTTTAGAGCAGGTGAGTACATGAATTTTGAATTAGTTGGATTTTGTAGATAGTAGCTGGAGTGAGGAAGACATTGGCATAGTCAGGGTGGTTTAAACTAATCATAATAATAATCATAACCCTTGCATTTGATATCGGGCTTTTCATTTCTTCTAGATGTCTCAAAGAGTAAGTAATTAACTATACAACAACAACAACAAAATTACATTTGTATAGCGCCTTTCATGTCAGGAGGACATCCCAAGGCACTGGATAGGTACTGCTTCAGCCCCGAGCTGAGGGGTGGGGTGCAGTGGGGTGGCGGGGGAGGGTGTAAGGGAAAGGGGGAAAAGGGATACTGCCACGTCTGACAACACAGGACGAACCAATATGTATATATGAGACAAAAAAACTGTTCAATGTTGAGGTTTTGTATTGTGTTTCATGTTATTTATGTAACCTCCAATCCAGAGTTGAGCCAGATGAGAAAACAGATGCTTTGTTAATTTGTCATCAGTGTAGCATTCCTAAAATTGCTCACTGATTTTGTGAACTGTAATTAAAAGCAGATTTGGAGCTAATGTATCTATTCTCAGTATTAATGTAAAGATGCAAATTCATTCAATTCCGTTAATTACCTGGATACCTCTTTGAGGAACTCAACACCTCACATTTACATGTGCTACCTTTAGATAACCAAGAGTCTTAATGGACAGCTGACACCCTGACTCAACCCGACATTGATACATCATCCCCCAAAAAATGCAAAATACTCCAGATGCCGGAAATCTGAAACAAAAACAGAAGTCGCTGGGAACACTCAGCATCTATGGAGAACGGAAAAATGAGTCAACATTTCAGGTCCACAACCCTTTGTCAGAACTGGGGTATGTTGGGAGGGAGAGGCTTTTAAGAATTAACCTCTGAGAATTGAGAGTGGTGCGACCTGCTGACTGAGAGAACGCTGGAGGTTCACCTACATCAAAGACCCAGGGATGAGTGTGATAGAAGAAAGCCCTTGCTGAGTGAGCAGACAGCAACCAAGCTCCTGCTACAGAACCAGCTGAAAGCCTGCAGAATCAACCCACCTGGTCTAGAGGGGAATTGTTGCAGATAAGGTGCAGGGAGGATTACCTTAAAAGTGTATGGTGTCAGAATCAAAAGCGACTCTAGAGAGGATCGTGCATGTAATAATAATAATCTTTACATTTGATTATCATACCTTATCACATCACTGAGTTGTCTCAAAGTGCTTCACAGAGTATATTGTAAAGTTGATTGACTGTGTACTTTGTGATGCCCTTGATGGAGATGATTTAGTTGTCATTCAATAAAAAAAATTCTTATTAAATATGAATAGATAGCAGCATTATCACTCCACAATACCAATCCAGCCATAGTATCAATGCCCTCTTTTTGTTCTGAAAGCTTTTCTACAATAGGTGCCAAAAACTACACAGAATATTCCAGCATAAGCTTGATCAATTTCCTGTGAGTACACATCAACTTTTTTTTTATTTCAGTGATCCTGTATGTAAAACAATTTTTATTACTTACTTTGAGAGATCTGTTTATCTGTCCCTTCATATCTCTTTGGTTTGCCATTTCTTGGAAATATTTTATCACTTAGAGTAAACCAGTGACTATCTTTTTTGTAGTAAATCCTGTGAAGCCCTTCGAGACTGCCTCCTGACATGAAAGGTGTAATATTAACTGCCAGGTTTGTTATTATTACTTCAGATATACACACTATCTTCTCTCTAGAGCAGTGATTGACCAATTTTTTTGGTTGGCTAACAAAATAATCATTGAAATAGCAAAATAGTATACATTTGTGCCCAAAAATTAGGAAATATTTAATCAAAGGCATTTTATTGGCCAATCAAATAGGTATGATTTGAAATGTGCTTTGAAAAACAGGAAGTTAATTCACTTAGTTAATTATACAGTATGGTTAATTCACTTTACAGTATATTCTGTGAAGCGTTTTGAGACATCTAGAAGACATGAAAAGCCCTTTAAGTGCTCTGAGACACCGTCCGGGGTGGAGGGCGCTATATAAATCGAAGTTTTTGTTGTTGTTGTACATCACCGCTGAGTGGCAGAATGTCAGCCATTCTGCTCCTGCTTTCTGGGTTTCTATCCTAGGGTCCCTTTGACTTGTTCCCTCCTTCCTGTCTTTCAAAACATATTTCAAATGTAGATATGCATAGGACATGAAGCAGACCATTGCTTGCTAAGAACTATGTTGGTAGTACTTGAGGATGTCTCAGAGATACACTTGATCAAAACAGTGGAGGGATTTGAATGTAAGAATGAGGATTGTGAACTTGACCTGTTGGGGGATAGGGAGCCAGTGGAGCTGAGCAAGGATGAGACTGATAGGGTCACAGATCTTGGAGTGGATAGTTACTATTCCAGAGTTCTGGATAGTCTATAACTTTTGTAGGGAGCAGATGGGGAATCCATTAAGCAGAACATTGGTATAGTCAAAGCTACAAGTGATAAAGGCATGGATGAGGATCTGTGTTGCCCAATGTGAGTTGTAGTGGCAGAGGCAGAGAATGTTTTAGAGGTGAAGGCAAGAGGAGTGGGTACGAATATAAATGTGCAGTTTGAAAGTTGGGAGTCAAACAGGACACAGAGGTTCTGCATTGGCACCATAAAGTGAAATATGAATTCATCCATCATACACATGAATTTCCCAATACCCCAAACAAAGGTAATAGACTGCTATTTTGACGTGAAAGACGCTATATAAATGTAAGTTTTGATTGATTGATTGATTGATTGATTGATTGATAAACATTGTTTTATTGAAAATAATACCTTTTTGATAGACTGAATTGAAACAGGAATCAATCTTATCACACCTTTTTGCTTCCTGATGTTTTTTTAGCTGCACATAAATCAAATGCGATCCAGAACTTGTGAAATCAATATTATTATCACAGCAAGCAGTGGTGAATTCATGGCTGAGCACCCTGGGGATACCACAGCTCTCCAGATACCAGCTGTAATCTAGTATAGTTTGATCATTGACTATGAAATATCGTGTCACCTCTCAACAGAAACTGGCCAGCATGTGGCTTTCTTATAAGTATTCCCCCTGAATCAGAGACATTTTATAATAGTAATAATCTTTGCATTTGATGCAACATCTTTAATATCGAAACATCACAAAATGCTTTGTAGTAAATACTAAGTGCAATATTCCTATATTTTGTAGGTGAACACAGCATCTTATTTTGCACCTATCAATGTCCTGGAAGCCAAGGAAATGAATGACCAATTTTCATTGGAGGATAGTTAGCCTGGACAAGGATAATTCCGTTCTCTTTTCAATTTGTATCATGGGATTTTCAAATCGACCTGACAAGCAGACTCCTCATTCAAGGATGGCAACTCCAACAATGCAGTTCTCCCCCAACACTGCACTTATGTGTCAATCTGTACTGTATTCTCGGAGATTTATAGCTTATTATTAAACACTCGCCTCACAATCAGGAGGACCCGTGTTTGATTCTCAGGCAGGGTGAAACACTGGACAAGTTTCTTTACTCCACATGCCTCTTTTTACCTAGCTGTAAGTAGGAACCCATTCATTAGTTGATTGGCGGATCATTTTTCCAGAGGTACTAATCATTTTAAAAGAAAGTTTTTTAATAAAATAAATAATAATAATTTGATCACTCATTCCACGATTGTTTGCAGGACACTGCTGTGTGCAGTTGGTAGCCATGTTTCACCTACAAAATGTACAGTCAATTCACTTGACCAGTATATTCTGTCAAGCACTTTGAGATGTTTCAAAGACATGATAAGGTGCTATATCAAAACGCAATGATTATTATTATTCCGTTTGATATGTACTCCAAAAGTGCCCAAGCATCTCACACGTAAACTTTTGAAATGATTTGGATTAAAAACTAGTAATTATCTGGAAAACATCTGGCATTATTTTTAGCTAATGTCATGTGGCCTATTTTTCTATGTTATCACCAAAGGTTTTGCTGAAATGTAAAAATGATGTGAGAATTCTACGAGAGATTAATCTATCAGACAAATTTTTCAATCTGAAATTGTTCTTTAAAAAAAGATTCATATCAATAATCATGCAGGGAATTAGTGTTGATATTTTAAATTATTTAATTGTGGGCAGATTCAACAACAACAACAAAATTACAGTTCTTGAGTGCCTTTTACATCGGCAGGACATTCCAAGGTGCTGAACAGTAAGGTTGGGACCTGAGCAGGGGAGGAGGGAGCGGCAGGAGAGAGTTGGGCGGGCAGCAGATGACACGATCAAAGAGGAGGGTCTTGAGACCGGCCTTGAAGGAGGCAAGGGAGGAAGCGAGGTGAAGGGACTATAGGATGGAGTTCCAGAGTGTGGGGGCAGAGAGGCTGAAAGCCCATCCACCAATGGTAGGGCGGGTTGGGCGGACGACATAGAACAGACTGGAGCCCGCTGAATAGAGGGGGCAGGCAGGTTCATAGGGGGAAAGCAGATCGGAGAGATAGGAGGGGGAAAAGGCATGAATGGCCTTGAAAATAATAATAATAATAATCCTTGCATTTGATATAGCGCTTTCCATGTCTTCTAGATGTCTCAAAGCTCTTCACAGAATATACTGTAAAATGAACTGACTTTATTTTTGTGGGCAAAACGTGGCAGCCAATTGCGCACAGTAGTGTCCTACAAACAGTCGGGATTTTAAATGACCAAATTATTATTGTTTTCTTTGAAGGATTATTATTAGGCATGAGTAAGGAAACTTGGCCAAAGTTTCACCCTGCCTGGAATTGAACCCAGGTCTCTTGTAAGGCGAGTGCTCTAACCACTGAGCTACAGGACTCCATATTTCTGTGTTATTAGCACAATCAGGAGGTAGCACTACTAGTATAACTATTAGTAGTCAGAAAATAATAAAACTGGTGTGTAATCCTGGCCAGAAGTACAGTAAATAAACTAAGAAAGTGAGGATTTTGAATTTGATCCTCTGGGGGATGGGGAGCCAATGGAGCCGGGTGAGGGTGGGAGTGATGTGGTCACAGAACTTGGTGCAGGAGAGGACACAAGCTGCAGAGTTCTGGATGATCTGCAGCTTGTGAAGGGAAGAGCTGGGAAGACCGATGAGGAGGATGTTTCCATAGTCGAACCTTGATGCGATGAATTCGTGGACAAGGGTTTCGGCAGCCTGAGGAGTGAGACAGTGGTGGAGTGTGGCGAAGTTGTGAATGTGTACCAGGAAGAACTGGTCACGGCGTAGATGTGGGGGAGAAAGGACAGGGTCGAACAAGACACTCAGGTTCCTGACTGGCTTAGAGAGGTGGAGAGTGCAGCCTTGGATGCTGATGCTGCCAGCGCCTGAGGTGCGGAGGCTCTGATGTGAACCAGTCAGGATGGCTTCAGTCGTGCTCTCATCCAGGACTCGATGTCAGACATGCAGGCAGTCAGGACGCCGGTACTCCTGGAGTTGAGGGTGGAAGTGGAAAGTTAGAGTTGGGTGTCATTGGGAAATTTACCCAATGTCTGCAGATGATGTCACCGAGGGAGCATGTAGAAGGTGTAGAGGGTGTAGAGGAGGGGTCTGAGGACAGAGCCCTGAGGAACGCTGCATGAAACGGTGCCGGGGCTGGAGGAAAAGCCATTGGTGAACACAAAGTGGAGGTGGTGTGAAAGATAGGAGCAGCACCAGTCAAGGTTGGGGTGGGAGGAGAGGTGGTGGAGCAGGATTGAGTGGAGATTCAGGGCAACTCCCTTGGCTGGTCATTTTGTTGATAGATTCAGTTCACACATGATGATGATAACAACAAACACTATGACAGTAATAAAGGTAGTATTGCCTTCATTGCTGCAATACTAAGTAAATCTGTGTTCACAAACAAGATTTGGATTGTATAAGTATTTGCAAATATTGGATTGTGAGAGTCTCTTGCAATGTTATTAACTCAAAGTCACAAATCCTTGACTATTTTCCCTGAGAGGGGCACTCCCTGCTAATGTCTATAGTCACTTCCCCTCTGTGCCTGGATTGGCATCAATCTAACCATTGCTAATGCTCTGAGATGCTACACAATATGAAGGGCATATAAATGCAAGTTGTTGTTCATTACAAATTCCTTGACTCCATTATAGGAAAACTTTATGGAATACTGAAAATGTTACCTTTCAATCTCCACAGTGTATGTTTCTTTCCTATCATTTATACAGATTGCAATTTTGTTTGACAAATTCTACCTGTTTTAAGCGCTCAGAGACAGTACCCAGCAAGGAGGGTGCTATATAAATGCAAGTTGTTGTTGTTACCGTAATCTATAGTTTAATTTCAAAATGAGGTTTTATACTTGTCTTTTTTCTTCCTCCCTATATATAAATGCAAGGTGTTGCTGTTGTTGTTCTCCTTATTTCATTGCCATAAAAATTGCTGTCCTATTGTTCTCATTGAAAGCAGAAACTGCTTTCAAATCCAAAGTCAAATTGCATTAACTAAAAACAAGTTAGGGAGGCTGATTTATTACAGTCAAACATAAACTCAAAAGTAAAGACTAACCAGGTTACATCACAAATAAGCTTTCAAGTGCCAGAACAGGAAAGTCTGCCAACAGAAAAGGAAAGCAGCCAACAGGCTCCAGAATATGCTGGAGTAAACCTATTTGCAACATGTTAAGGGTTAAAATATATTTTAGGGACCTTATTGGTGAAGGAGTGACCTGTCAAGTGTAGTGAATAATGTACCATTGTGAATCCAGCTGATAACATTTTCTGACTGGCAGTACCATTCCTGCTCCTTTGAGCAATGGATTGTACACAGGATGGCATCACTGCAGCCAGCCTGTGCCTGTAGCTGTGCTATAAAGCCATTCAGAGGTCACTGGCTGAGAAAGCAAACCATTATTTATTATGGTTCTTTCCTGAGCCAGATTATAGTGAATGGTTTTTTTCATTATAGCTCTGGAGCACAGAATTCTTTGTGAAGAGACTCAGTTGTTGAGTTCACTTTGTGGAAAGAAAATACAGCACAATATGCCCTCATCTAATGCTTTTCAGATTGAGAGGACATCCCAAAACACCTGACAATTCTGACTGGGCACCTCAGCTGGGGGTAGGAGCTGGGAGGGTGAAGGATGGGTGACAGGTGACTGAAGGCACCATCAAAGTGGTATCTTTTGAGGCGTACTTTGAACAAAGCTCTTTGGGATGTGTTTTAATGTTAATAGCACTGCGCACTATGCTATAGAAATGCAAGTTATTGTTATTACTTAAATGAAGTAAGGAGACATCAGGGCATCACATTTCTGTGTGGCAAGCTCTTGTTCTCATTACTGCTGTAATAATATCACATATTCTGTAGCCCCTTTTATCACCACGTCTGTCTCCACTGTGATCGGAACCTCAAAAGCTTGTGCAATTTGTTTTCTATAATTCTGTTCCCTGACCTATTGTTTTAAGTTAATGGCAGCGATCCCAAGAACTGCTAAAGGGCAACTTTCATGGCACTTTGTTCAAAGCGAAGCAGCTGAAAAATAATGTTTACCTTTAGGTCAGTCTTGCAGGTATGAAAATGAACACAAGTAACATAATAGCCATGGAAACACATGTGTAGCAAAGTTGTACAAACTTTGAAACTTGTAGAGTTATTTAAATGCTCCCTTTCTTGATTTAATTTTTCTTCCTTTTTTCCAAAATGGCCAAATTAATTCTTGCATATTTTCTGAACTGTGTGTAAATATTCTCTGTGTGTAAAATTTTCACTGGCACATTCTTGCCTTCATTTTTGAAGAGACAAGAGTGTCTCACAATATTCTGCACAACAATCCCTCAGATATAATTGTTCACTCACTTCATAACTGCTTGTGGGGCATTGCTGTGTGCAAATCGGTTGTCACATTTATTCACAAAATACATAGACACCACACTTTGCATCCTGTGAAGCATTTTGAGACATTCTTTGGATTTGAGAAGCTCTTTATCAAATGTAAGGATTATTATTATCAACATGCAACTTCCATTCTTTTTAACACAACTTTCTTTCCTTCCAATTTACCTTGATTGATTTTAATGAATAGGCAATTCTGGCCCTTCTAACTTAACTCCATGCCTTAATTTATTGCCCAAGCGATGGAAATATTATAAATTTTATTGGTCAATTGATATCTGGTTTCATTCTCAAATGTTTAATTTAAAACTGAATGCAAATTGGCTGCTGAGATCAGTGGAAATTCTGTAGTGTTTAAAATCTAAATGAAGGCATCAGTAAACTTCTGTCCCACTTTAAAGGATCTGAACCCACAATTCCACCTAGTCTTAGAATATCCAACCGTCTTGTCTTAAAATTTAAGATGACTCGGAATTGTGGAAAGTTCTTAAATTTAGTCTTAATTTGGAAATCGGTTATTTTTAAGAATTGTATGCCTTCTGTATTGAACCTGAAGCACGAGTTTTCCACAATTCTGCACGATCTTACATTTTTACGACAAATGTGTCCTATAAGCTGACACATAGTGGAATCTTGTGTTTTCTATTTGGGTGGCGGCATGTTGTTATATTAGCGCTAATCAAGCTTTTATTTCTCAGCAAAATGGCAAGTTTCAAAAACAGAAGGCGCTGAGAACACTCAGTTGGTCAGACTCCACATATGGGATAAAATAAGTGGGTCAACGTTTTGGGTCCATGACCAGCTGACCTTCTGAGTGTTCCCAAAGACTTTTGATTTTGTTACCGATTCCAGCACATGCAGTATTTTGTGTTTTGGCAAGTTTTAGTTCATTTAAGATTTATTTGTGTACTTTTCTTTTCCTCATACTTACCCTTTTCAAAATACAGTATAATGCATATAATGGAGGAGGGCGGCAATTGTGAAATAAGATCACGTAATGCAATGTGTGCACTTTTGGGGAAGTTCATGTGCTGCACATCTGGAATAATTCGGAACAGTTTGTTCTGTATATTTATCAGGGTCACATCCTCTATGTTGGCTACTGGAAATTACCATAACTTTTGCAAAAACATTTCAAACCATTCATCCTACATCGAAAGCCCCTGTACAATAGCGAGCTGCTGCTTTTGTTGCAGTCAGGAGTTTTTGACACTGTTGTTTTGGGATTTTTCTTCTACTTTCAGCGCCTTGCGACATCCTCCCGACGCGAAAGGCGCTCTATAAATGTAATTTTGTTGTTGTTGTAATTGGATATTTTAAATTTTTCTGAAAGTCTGGGAAATTTTCTGCAACATTTGTTGATAAAAATAGTAATAATCCTTGCATTTCATTTAGTGCTTTCTACGTCTTCTAGACATCTCAAAGTGCATCACAGAATATACTGTAAAGTGAATTGACTATATATACAGTATGTGGGTGAAACGTGGCAGCCAATTGTGAACAGCAGTGTTCCACAAACAGTCGTGGATTGAAATGACCAATTTATTGTTATTTTTTGAGGGATTATTATTACAACAACCATAAAATTACATTTATAGAGCGCCTTTCATGTTGGGAGGACGTCCCAAAGCGCTGAACAATCAGGTCAGGACCCGAGCAGGGGGGGTGGAGGAGGGTTGGGGTAGGGGGAAGGAGAGTAGGAGAGGGGGAAGGGTTAGGAGGGGAGCCAAAGGCACGGTCGAAGAGGAAGATCTTGAGACCGGCCTTGAAGGAGGGAAAGGAGGAGGTGAGGTGAAGGGATTGCGGGATGGAGTTCCAGAGTGTGGGGACAGAGAGGCTGAAAGCCCAACCACTGATGGTTTGGCGATTAGGGTGGTGGACGCAGAGCAGGCCAGAGTCTGCTGACTAGAGGGCGCGGGCAATAACAACAACAACAACAACAAAATTGCACTTATGTAGCTCCTTTCACGTCAGGAGGATGTCCCAAAGCGATGAACAGTCAGGTCGGGACCCGAGCGGGGGTTGGGTAGGGTCAGGGTAGGGGGAAGGGGAAGGAGAGTGGGAGAGAGGGAAGAATTAGTGAGGCAGTTGAAGGCACGGTTGAAGAGGAAGGTCTTGAGACCGGCCTTGAAGGAGGAAAGGGAGGAAGCAAGGCAGAGAGGCTGCGGGATGGAGTTCCATAGTGCGGAATCAGAGAGGCTGAAAGCCCGGCCGCCGATGGTTGGGCAGTTAGGGCGGTGGATGCGGATGCCTGAGTCTGCTGAATGGAGGGGAATGGGCAGTCTGATAGGGAGACAGTAGGGAAGGAGAGGTTGGAGATGGGCAGGCTGATAGGGAGACAGTAGGTCAAAGAGATAGGTGGGGGCAAGTCTGTGAATAGCCTTGAAGATGAGGACGAGGATCTTGAATTCGATCCTCTGGGGGATGCAGAGCCAATGGAGATGGGCAAGGGTGGGAGTGATGTGGTCGCGGAGCCTAGTGCGGGAGAAAATATGAGCTGCAGATTTCTTAATGTTCTGCAGCCTGTGAAGGGAGGAGCTGAGATGGCTGACAAGGAGAGAGTTCCCGTAGTCGAACCTAGATGTGATGAAGGTGTGTATAAGTGTTTTGGGTGGCATAGGGGGTGAGTTAGTGGCGGAATCTGGCAATATTGCGGAGGTGGTGGAAGGCTCTACCAGTCATGGAGCAGATACGAGGGAGGAAGAACAGTTCAAGGTCAAACAAGACGCTCAGATTCCTGACTGGCTTTGACAGGTGGAGAGAGCAGCCTTGTATGCTGATGTTGTCAGCGCCTGAGGTGCGGAGGCGCTGAAGTGAGCCAATCAGGAAGGCCTCCCTCTTGTTGACGTTGAGTTGGAAGAAGTTGGCCCTCATCCATGAATCAATGTCAGACAGACATACAGTCAGGACGCCAGGAGTCCTGGAGTCGAGGGTGGATGCGGAAAGGTAGAGTTGGGTGTCATCCGCGTACATGTGGAAATTTACCCCATGTCTGCGGATGATGTCACCCAGGAGGAGCATATAGGGGGTGAAGAGCAGGGCGCCAAGGACAGAGCCCTGGGGAATGCCACCTGTGACTGTGCAGGGGCTGGAGGAAAAGCCGTTGGAAGAGACAAAGTGAAGGCGGTGGGAAAGATATGACTGGAACCAGAGCCTTGAAGGTTGAGGAGGGAGGAGAGGTGGTGGAGAAGGATTGTGTGGTCTACAGTGTCGAAGGTGGCAGATAGGTTTAGGAGGACGAGGAGGCGGAGGGAGCCCTGGTCACAGATGGTCAGGATGTCGTTTGTGACCTTGACCAGAGCAGTTTCCATGGCTAGTTGTTTGGCCATGGCCACAGCTAACTATGGCTAGTTGTACAACAACAACAACAACTTGGATTTATATAGCGCCCTCCACTCCAGACACACTATGAGCACTTCCCAAATAAAGGATCTTGGGGCCGGGCCAGAGAAGAAGGTGACCGAAAGCACAGTCGAAAAGAAAGGTCTTCAGCCGAGACCTGAAAGTAGGAAGAGAGGGGCGAGGCGAAGGGAGTGAGGAAGGGAGTTCCAGAGCCTTGGGGCATAGTGGCTGAAGGCACGGCCGCCGATGGTGGAGCAGAGGATTTGGGAGACAAGGAGGAGGCCAAGACCCAGTGGAGCGAAGGCAATGGGTACTGTTGTGAGGAGAGAGGAGGTCAGAGAGGTAGGGGGGTGTAGAGGAGTGGAGAGATTTGAAAACAAGAGTAAGGATCTTGAAATCGATCCTCTCTGGCACAGGCAGCCAGTGCAATCTGGCAAGGACTGGTACATGTGTCTGCGGATGACATCCCCAAGAGGGAGCATATAGATTAGGAAGGGGCGGGTGGGCATCCTTTGAGTACCCCTCAGGTAACTGGGTGAGAGCAGGAGGAAAAGCCTAACAACCTTTATTAGGCAGGTGAAGTAAGGAAACTTGCACAAGGTTTCACACATTCCTGGAATTGAACCCAGCTCTCTCACTTGCAAGTCGAGTTCTCCAACCATTAAGCTATAGAACTCCACAATTTGTCAATAAAAAAATGTTCGGAATTTTATAAGCAGGTGTGGAGGATTGTTCACTGGTGGGTCCAAATTTACTACTTGTACCGCAGGAAGAGAGGGCAGCAGATGTCATCACAGGTGTACCATGGCCAGGATACATAACCACAGGTAGCAGATGTCCAAAAAGAGAAATGGCTATCTGAGCATGATGGAGACACAGTTCCAGAGGCTAACATAGGAGTACAAAAGCCATTTACAGCACACTATGTACAGCAGCCTGAGGAATACATGGAGCAACTTCATTCATCAATATTTCCAGTGAGTAGCATGATTGCTACTTTCAAAGAGAAGCTATTCCAATATGAGCAGGAGTATAATAATAATTTTAAAATTGCTAATATTTGATATACCTGCAAATCTTAAAGTGCTTCATAGGATTTCCTGTAAAGTGTTGTAACCTTGTATTTTGTAGGTGAACACGACAGTCAATTTACTCACAAACGGGCATAAAGTGAATGATCAATTTTATTTAGCCAATTGTTGGCCAGGACATTGAGAGAAATGCCCTTATTTTTCCAAACAGTGCCATGGGGTCTTTAACATCCACTGAACTGGCAGATAGTTCAAATTAATAGTGTCATCTCAGGGATGACTCCTCTGACATTGTAGCTCACGCTTAGCAATGCATTGATGTATCAACCTAGACAATATGAATTCAAAGTCTCAATGTAGAGTTTAAACTCACATCTTCTGACTCGGAGGTGAGAGTGCTACCAACTGAACCAGACTGATACACAATGATTGAATGCTCAGCACACATCCAAGTTCTGTTTCTCATTAGGGGTGGGCACTTTAGGGCTCTTTATTGTTTTTCAACCACCAATTACTTTCCACACATTCAGAAGAAAGAAAGAATACAAGAAATATTTTGAAAGGTGAATTTATTAGATTCGATTGTGTTACATATGTTTAACGTGCTGCACTCCTGCGTTGTCCTTTCTGAGATTTTAAAGATGAATTTCAATGATGGGGAAACATTAGCCAGGACATCCAAGAGAACTTCTAGCTTCTCTTTGAAATAGCAAATCTTTAACAACCACTTTAACAGGCAGACAGCACTTTGTTTCATTATTATTACCACCTGCAGGTCCTCAATCCGTTCTGCAACAGATATCGACCTACATTGTGAGGTCAAGGCCTAGTATGGGATTGAACATAGAATCGTCTGAAGTAGAGATGAAAGTGCTACCAACTGTCAACTGAACAGCATAGAGGTCTTTTTTTTTGCTGAATTAGACTTACCTGTTTAAAAAAGTACAGCTTCTATGAGAAAGCACTTCTTCTAGAGGAAGGAGTTCTTACATAGCGAGAAAGTAACCATAGCCCAATTATTCTGGAGCTCTGTCCAACAGCAGTAAGCGGTCGGCAGCAAACATGTCAGTATGCAGCTGGTTTAGAGTCCAAACATTAAGTGAGGTTATTTCAGAAGCCAACTGAAACTATCCTTATGTGGAAAATTAAAACATTCATCGGTACAGAAGTTTGGAGAATAACAAATTCCCGACCTCAAGTAAATGATTTACACACATGTCTAAGAATTTGCAGATCTAATTTCAAGACTCAGCAGGTCCAGGTCACAGAACTCTGCGTCTCATTAATTTCAGTAGAACACTGTCGCTATATTGTAAATTCATTTGTAGCCTGCTGCTCTGGTCACCAGGGTAGGTTTGCATGACAGTCAAAGTCTCGTTTCAGTTTTGAAAATGAACGCCCAACATCTGTTAATACTCTTTGGGATAAGCTATTATTCTCTGTTCGTTTAGGTCCATGTATAATACTCTATTGACTAATTGAGAGATAAACTATCTTTAGTCTCTCTCTGGTCTTCTCTTAATCAGGCCATTGGGAGGTACTTAAGAATACCTTAGGTCAATAGCCCTCCCTATCTCCATCAAATGGCTCTTCAGATATTCAAGCTATCATCAGGAGCTATGGATGAGCACTGTATATTAATCAGGGTCCATTTACAACCATCATTCATTCATTCATTGGATTTGCTGGAGCATTCATTATCCTATGAGAAATCTGTGATTTGTCCACAAATTTCACAGTACTTTCTGTATTCCTGGCCCTAGGAATTAAATGAAACATGGGAGACACAACACTAAAGTGAAAACGGAACCTGGAATGAAACTGACTCTGAAAGAGAACATGGATTGAAAAGCAAAATGCAGAGAGAAGCAGAATTAAATGTCGCACCAAGGTATGTACAGATATCAAAACCACTGAACTTGTTTGGAAGTTTAAGGCACAATTGGCAATGGTTTGAAAGAGGCTTTAAAATGTTTGGACGAGCAGCAAACATAATGAAACTGCCAGAGGAACAACAGTCTGAGATATTTTTGAATGTAGCAGGCAAGGAAGCAAGGAAATATTTTGCAACCCTAGAAATAGAGGTCATGCTATTGAATGAGATGATGAATATTAAGAGAGAAAGATATTGTGGAAAAGATAATGTGATAATTGAACAATTTAAGTTTGGAACAAGAAAGCAGGGACTCACAGAATCACACAACAACAATTTTGATTTATATAGTGCCCTCCATGCCATTTGGCATCTCAGAGAGCTTCACAACAACAGATCCCGGGACTGAGCCAGGGGCAGGGGCAGAAAGATGACCAAATGTGCGGTCGAAGAGAAAGGTCTTTAGCTGGGACCTGGGGGAAGAGAGGGGACAAAGTGAAGGGAGTGAGGAAGGGAGTTCCAGAGCCTCAGGGCATGGTGGCTGAAAGCATTGCCGCCAAGAGTGGAGCAGAGGATTCGGGGGATATGGAGGAGGCCAGACCCGGAGAAGCGAAGGCAAACGGGTCCTGGTTTGTGAAGAGAGGAGGTTGGAGAGGTAGGGAGGTGCGAGGAGTGGAGGGATTTGGAAACACGGGTGAGGATCTTGAAATTGATCCTCTCTGGGATAGGGAGCCAGTGAAGTCTGGTAAGGACTGGGGTGATGGGGGAGTGAAGTTTGGTGTGGGTGAGAATGCACTCAATCAGTACTGTGCAGTACTGAGATCCCTAAGTCAAAATTGCAACTAAGGAACATTAAGAGACAAAATAATTTGTGAACAGATCGTATAGTAGTTGGCATAAAGAATACTAAATTAAGAGGAAAGCTTTTGAAAAAGGGGACCTGATGTTAGAATCAGCAATGGAGATAATAAGGATTGAAGAGATCATAAAAATAAATATGAAAGAGATGGAGAAAGAAACAGAAATGGAAATAGATGAACTAGCTAACAGGCAATGTTGGGATGATACAGAGGAAGACTATGGAGTGCAGAAAATATGTAGGCTGAGAGGGAGGCCAAATAGAATGGACAAATGTAACAAATGTGAATAGAACATCACATAAGGAGATGTCCTGTAAATAGTTTAAATTATAGTATAAGAATTATTGATCATGTAGTGAATAAACTAATCAATTAGAATGTATTAAACATGAGGATGCCATATGGTTTTTTCACACACACACACACACACACACAGTTCATTATAGAAACATTGAGATGGGCTTGCACTGAAATGTCACTAGATAACGGGATCAGGACAATGGATGGCAGTCCATCGAAGTTGGCAGGTGTTTACCCAAAAATCAGCACTGAAAGGGCTGAGAAAGATAGAAACCAGTAAGTCACCCAGGTAGAGCCAAAGACAGGACAATGAGTTACTGAAAATGTTCAGACCATCAAGGACAAGTAAGTCACGAGTTCTGGTTGGGCTCAATAAGATGGAATGGAGCAAATCTTGTGAAAAATAGAGAATACTTCTAAGGGATGCAAAGTAAGTAACTCGAAGATAGGGAAAAATGCCAAGAAAAGGTTAGAGATGGGAACGGACAATGAGAGAAAGAAGTCACGAGGAGAAAGACAGACAAAGTAAGAATGGTTAGCAAGAAGGGTCTAACACTTGGCAGCAAAAACATAGAAGTCACGAACGAACAGACCTCTGAAGGGAGATAAAGATGCTAGTCTAGCTCTCACCAGAGTAGACCACGAAAGGGAGCAGGTCCAGTTGTCGCTGGAGTGGACGGCAAAGAACACTGCAGCAGAGAAAATGATCCAAAGACATTTGCAGCCAGAAGCAAGTCAGAGACTGTGTTTAATTCTTGAGCTGCCACAGAACGACACTACGACCTTTGACCAACCTCTTGACTACTCGGTAGTATCTTTCTTACTTACTAAAACATGCATCCAACATGCAAGAGTACTCAGTCATTGCATAGGCACATCTCTTATCACATAAGGCTTCTTTTATGTTTAGAATTATAATTTTAAATTAATCTTGTTAAGATAGTATTGTAGTTGTTTAGAATTATGATTTTGAGTGAATTGTGTTAAGATAGTATTTTAGTTGTCATTTATGTGCGACGAGTATTGATGATTTGTCGGGTAACTGTGATATATAATGCACCACTGATGATATGTAACCCATACTAATGTTTTAATGCAATTAACAATGAAACTTTTAAAATATGTATTTTGTGTTGTTTCTGACAAACGGTTTAATTTAGCACCCACTCGAAGGTGGGAGTTAGTTGAGATCACAGGTAAAAAGAAAAGAAATTGGAAGAAACCAAGGTAAGAACCACACAAAAAAAAGCTGTCAAAGAGGAGAAGCCGTATGGTTTTGGAGAATAGCCTAAAAACGGAAGGCTGGATCAAAGGAAACATTTGGGGGAAAGATAAGAACTCTGGATGCTATTGGGTAAAAGATGAAAACGGAAAGATATATAGATGAACATCATGGAAGATGAAACAAAGAACAATAAAGATTTTTTAAAAGACGAAGCAGAAACCTGAGAAGAAGATGCAGAAGAGAAATAAAAAGACCAAATGAATGAAAGAACAAGATTGGAAAAAAAAGCTAAAAGAAGATGTTGCATATTGCTTAAATGGCAATTGAATATGGATGAAGCAAGTATAAAAGGATTATGGGAAGAGTATCTTGTAGATTTAGAAAGAGAACTGTGGAAGAGATTGATTTGTAAAATTTGAATTAAAGGATTAAGTAAATCTACATTGTGTTTTGTAGTTTGAATAACATTACAAGAATGATCTTTTCATTTCCAATACCAGTCATTCCTAGGCCTGATAAGAGTATAATAATTGGCATTAACTCTAGTCCAAAATTAGTGGAGCTATGATGTAGGTATAGAGGTAGATCATTTATATTTAACTTGATTTGAGTTAGAAAATTGATTTGGATATCCATTGTTCTATAGATTGTGCTGCACCCTGAATACTATGGTAGTTAAGTAGCTCATTTGCTTTCTTACACATAAATGCACAAATTCATGCACACATACTCACAATAATATAATAATCCTTGCATTTGATATAGCACTTTTCATATCTTATCGACATCCCAAAGCACTTCACAGAATATACTGTAAAGTGAATTGACTGTATATTTGTGGGCGAATCACAGCAGCCAATTGCGCACAGAAGTGTCCCACAAACAGTCGTGGATTGAAATGACCAATTTTATTGTGGTTTTTTTGGATGGATTATTATTAGGCATGTGGAGTAAGAAAACTTGCCCAAAGTTTCACCTTGACCTGCCTGGATTCGAACACAGGTCTCCCCAGCTTGGTCTCCCCAGCTTGCAAGACAAGTGCTCTAACCACTAAGTCACAGGAGCTCCACAACCCATACTTACACATATGCATACTCAATACATGCAAATAGACATGTGGCAGCCAATTGAGCACAGCAGTGTCCCACAAACAGTCATATGTTGAAGTAACCAATTTTTTTTTTTTTTTTCTTGAGCGATTATTATCAGACATGTAGAGTAAGGAAACTCGCCTAAGGTTTTGCCCTGCTGGGAATTAAACCCAGGTCTCTCGCTTATGAGGTGAATGCTCTCACAAAAACGTGCTTCTTGAACTTTGTCCCTTGAGATTATCTAAACTTTTGTGTAGCCTTGTGTGAGCATGACTGCAAAGTGATAAAGCACATGTGGAAGTGCATGAGCAGCTGATGTACACTTCGAAAGTCTTTAAGCAACTCCCTGCTTTGTCTTAACCTTTAGGGGGGTGAGTAACACCAAAAAAATCATGTCAAATAGTACATTTTCAGAACATTTTCCAGCATTTTTTCTCACTTCTGTTTGCTCTCATGTGAGCCAACATCTTATTTTTTGTATTACTAATCTATTGGGAACTGCTAATGTACATCTGAGAGAAGAGACTGTCTTTTACTCTCCTGGGTCATTGACAACAGTCATTCTAAGAGAGGGGGCATACAAAAGCAGCCCAATAAACACATCTGATATAAATTTACCTCCCACGAAGTGGAGGCCTTTGACCTCCACTTAGCACCTCTTGAGAGCAGCATTGATTGAGAAGGGGATTTCAGTAAAGTGAAAGTGAGGAAGGAATTCAATCTAACTGCAATCATTCCTTTAAATTATCCTTTGGTGGTCCAACACACTGTGGCTTCCCCTTTTACTATTTTTTTTGACAGAGATGACAACACTTTCAATACTGAATGTGCATAGTTTGTGTATTTTTCTATTTATATTAAATATGCAGCAGTAAGTGTGCTGTCAAACTGAGAGCATGAGGTTGACTGCATTAAAAAAGAAAGCACAGGCAACATAGAGAGGTTGAAAGGAAAATTGTCAGAAGTACGTGAATAAAATCAACTCCAGGGCACCCTGCTATTTAAGAAAATAATTATTATCCTGTTCAAAATTTTAGTGAAAATAAACAATCATTTCAAACCTGCCAATCTGCTGAACTGTGAATTATTTTTATTGTCTATTTTCCCCACCTTGTCTTCTGTAGACACTGACTCTTGCCCCAGGTGCAGTTTCACAGGTGCCAACATCCCTTTACGATCTTGGCCCAGGTGTCGTTCTTCATATGAGTGAAGAGTGTCTATGGACTGCTCAACTATGAGATCAGAAATTCTGTTCAGGTCACACACTATGCCTTTGGTGATACACGACTATGATAGGAAATGCCATTAATGGACGCATCATCAAAGATGATGTGCTTAACACTGAATGGAATTTTTGATCAATGAAGAGCATTATAGCCAAGTTTCTTGGCCAAGACTCATTCACTTTCCACCAAGAGTAACTCAATACTGATTGAGAATGGGAATGCTGACTGATTTTGTCCTTCTCTGGAACCAGTGAAGCAAATTGAGGGGTCCACATTTGTTTCTCTGGCTGATTCAGCATGAACTGAGAATTAAATCTGTGACCGTTTGTCTGTATGTCTCAGAGTCACACCAAACAGTAAAGCCTCTGAGTCAGAATGTTTCGAATACAAGGTCCACGTTGGGAATTTGAAATCATAGCCCTGCATTCATTGTTAGAGGAGCAATCCTTCAATAAGACGTTAAAACAAGGTTTTTTCTACTTGTGCAGGTGAACATCAATATCTCGCAGCACCTATTCAAAAAGCAAAAGAGGCTTCTGCTGAGGTCCAGGCTAACAATCCTCCAGATAGAACATTGGTTATGCAGTACATGGAAATTTCTGGGTCATTTCTTTTCATAAATTAGCTGGTGTGGTCACCTACAAATATGTAGTCATACTGGGAAACACTCTGTGAAACATGTTGAGGTATTCCGATACAATAAGGCTCTATATCAAATGCAAGTATTATTTAAAATATTTTAGTTTGTGTTTGGAGTAAATTGGATAACATTAAACATAAATCATCTCGAGTGCATCAGAATTCAAAATAGTTTCACACTTCCTCATTATGCACTATGTATTATGCATTATATCACCCCAAGAACTCTTTTCAACATGGGTTCTATGCACTGGACCTGCAGGTCAGTAATACATCAAAGTCAGTGCTATTTGCCTCTATTGCAATACAGTACAGGTAAGCCTCTATTTAGGACACTTCTATTTAGCATGTTTCGATTGAAGGAACATAATTTTTTAAAACCTTTGATCGATATAGGACACTTGGATTCGTTTTAACGAGCAAATTTTTTTTTGCGTGGTACGTATTTTGAATATCGTGGTCGCATTTCGCGCGTCCTTTTTGTCCATACACACAGATCGTATTCGCAGGTAAATCCAAGCGTTTGAACTGGCCAGTAGCATGTCGCAACATCATTGTTTAAAAACCAGCTGATTTTGAAGCGACACTACGCCACTTCAGTATTACAGTAATTTCCAAACATTCCCGAGTAACTTCGAACGATTTACAGCCTCTACTGCGATAATAGCAAGTTTATAGTAAGTGAAATGAGCAGCGGTAATACTGCTAGCGGCCAGAGACCCCGCAAAGTCATCACTTTAAATACTAAAGTGGAGGTGATAAAGCTCATCGAGTCTAGCAAAAAAGGTACTGATGTTGGGAGGGCTTTAAGGCTAGCTAGATCGACAGTGGCTACTATAAAACAGAATAAGGACAATATACTGGCAAGTTCAAGGTGTGTTACAACTACAGGTTCAAGCAGATTAGCAAAACATAGGAGTGATGTGATGGAAAACATAGAAAGAATGCCGAGTGTCTGGATTGAGGATCAGAACCAATGTAATATACCATTCAACACTCTGGTTATCCAAGCGAAGGCGAAATCATTGTTTAGGGAGTTAAATGATCAGGAAGGAGAAGGCTCAAAGGCACCATCTTTCAGTGTTAGCAGAGGATGGTTTCAAAGGTTTGAAAGACGCTATGGGCTCCACAACATCAAGATGAATGGGAAAGCTGCAAGTGCCACTATCAAACTGCCAGTATTAAAGTTTGCCAGTAGTGTACTGTATTAAAGTTTGTCAGTATTAAAGTACAATACTGTACAGTTATCCCAAGTACCCCTTCTTGCCTATGTGTGTTAATTTGTGTGGTTTTGTGTGTAATTCAGTGGGTTTAAGGTCCGAAAAGTTTGTGAAAAGAGCGCATCTCTGGTTATATAATGGGACCGCATGGGAAATCACGTTTCGATTTAGGACGTTTCAATCTAGATACAGTTTTTCAGGAATGCAACCCCATCCTAAATAGAGGTTTACCTGTACATTCATTGAGGGAAGGGAGGAGAGATCAAAGTATCCAACCAGTGTAACAAATTCACTGTGGGTAACATAATGTGGAGCTCCTGTGGCTCAGTGGTTAGAGCACTTGTCTTGCAAGCTGGGGAAACCAAGCTGGGGAGACCTGTGTTCGAATCCAGGCAGGTCAGGGCGAAACCTTGGGCAAGTTTCCTTACTCCACACCCCTAATAATAATCCCTCCAAAAAAACACAATAATAAAATTGGTCATTTCAATCCACGACTGTGTGTGGGACACTGCTGTGCGCAATTGGCTGCTGTGATTCGCCCACAAATATATACAGTCAATTCACTTTACAGTATATTCTGTGAAGCGCTTTGGGACGTTGATAAGATGTGGAAAGCACTATATCAAATGCAAGGATTATTATTATTATTATTATTATGTAAAATCTGATACAAGAGTATTCATTTCAAACATCCAGTGTAATAAACTGTACGAAAAGTACTTTCATGTTGCATTAAACTGAATTTGACGTTTGATTAAATATTTGCAATGCTTGGAGGAAATCATATCAAAATAAAATTGTGGGAGGGTAAAGTGGTAAGTCTTTGTTGCTTACAGGATTTGCATTTTCCCACCCAATACTGTATTTCATACAGTAACTGGAGGAATAATGATTTATTTTTTGTGGTATATTTTCAGCTTTGTTATTTTGGTAGAGCTAATTCAAATCTCATTCATATAGCATATTGTATGTGTATATATACATGTCTGTACTCTTTAAACTTTTTTTTAGTGCTTTCACCACTATCCCTGTAACTATGGAAATCTCTGCCTGAATCCCTCTATCTCCTCCTTGCACATTTTCAGATAACACCTGAAGACCTTTATCTTCGATTGTGTATACGGTCACCTCTCCGTTATCCTAGCTCGACTACTGTTAAGCACTACGAGACACCACCCTATGTGAAGGGCACTATATAAATGCAAGTTGTTGTTGCTGTTGGTGTATGAATTTCAATCATTCGCTTTCAAGTTTCCTTATCTGACCAATTTTCAAGTCTTCTACTTTTTGCCAGCCACTAGTGGAGGAGAGGGAGGTAAGTGGATACTCCTTAAGTCTGAAGTGTATGCCTATCTTCCTGGAGTCATGGTGGACGGGGGGAGGGGAGTGAAGCGCGGGGAGGTAAGTGGGTACTCCTTTGGTCTGAGCTTGCTCCATGGTGACATATTTGGCAATAGAATATCAGTATGAAGTAGATTTGTGGAGTCCTGTAGCCCAGTGGTTAGAGCACTCGCCTTACAAGCTTGACACCTGTGTTTGAATCTAGGCAGGTCAGGGCAAAGCATTGGGCAAGTTTCCTTACTCCACATACACGCCTAATATTAATCCCTCCAAAAAGAACACAATAATAAAATTGGTCATTTCAATCCACGACTGTTTGTGGGACACTGCTGCATGCAATTGGCTGCCGCGTTTTATCCACAAATATAGTCAATTCACTTTACAGTACAGTATATTCTGTGCAGTGCTTTGAGACATCTAGAAGACGTGAAAAGCACTATATCATATGCAAGGATTATTATTTTATATATTATTATATCCTCTGTGGTGGTTTGGGTAATCTGTTTCCCGAGCGAGGGGTGTCCACAGTATTCCAAGGCTACCTGGTCTTTGTGATGACAGATGAGTCAGCCTGAATTGTCCGCAATACTTGGAGGGGCAAATCCGTCACTGGCCAGGGATATTTTCTATTCCGTTCCTTTAATCCTGCAAGCGCAAACCTCAATAACAAGTGTGGTCCTAGCAGGACAAACAGTGAGTACGTGAATCCTTACCTAACGTCATCCCTTGTCCACATACGCACATGTTTGTCCAATGCTTGGAACATTGAGGTCAGCCGTAGCACTTTTATTGCCACAAAGGGTTTTGAATATTAATCATAGTTAATATTCAAGAGACAGTCTTAACAAAACATCTTCTGTCAGCAATGCAGCATATTTTGACCCACTCCACTTTGTGGAATCAACAAAATATTAACCCTGATAAAACAGCTGCAGCAAATTAAATCAAAAATTGAAAAACAAACTCTTGTGTTTGATACTGTATCTTCTGAAGTTGTCCAAATGTCCCAAGCACTTCATAGGATTTACTGTCCTTTAAGTGCAGTGATTGTTTATTTATTTTGTAAAAATGATCAGTGTTTGGCAATCAGATGCAATACTTTGTTTCACTCATTTAACAAAAAGTAGATGTCCAAAGTTCGTGAGAGGCTGAGTGTGCTGACTCACTTATGTAATGTCACTGCAGGAGTTTTAATGAAAGTTATTTATTACTGAAGAGAACCAACAGAAATAATCAGTATTTTTCTGTACAAAACTAGACTTTAGAATTCAGATTAGATTATTTTATAGGGTGGTGAACATGTGGAATATGCAAATCAGGGTGGTAAAGTGTGTCACCAAATTGAAGAGGAAATTTGATAGCTATTTGATATATGCTATATGAAAACATAATGGAGGAGCACGATAGATAGATAGATAGACAGACAGACAGACAGACAGACAGATAATACAGTACTTGCATTTGATATGGCACCTTATCATGTCTTCCAGGTGCCTCAAAGTGTTAGGCAGCTTTCAAATTAAGGAAACTTGCCTATGGTTTTGCCTTGCCTGACAAATGAACCCAGGTCCTCTGGCATGTGAGGTGACTAACCGCTAACACTAACTGCTACGCTACAGTCCTCCACAATTGAAAGAGATGAGTGAGAAACAGAGAGAGATCAGCCTGCTTTCAGATGCAGCTGCATTCGTGTTTCGACAAAATGTACAGTTAATTCACTTTACAATATATTCTGTGAAGCACTTTGAGATGTCTAGAGTCGTAAAAAGTGCTAGGATTATTATTAGATTGGGTGAAGGGTTTATATCGGAACACGTTGTTGTATCAAGAGTCACTAAATATAGAAGATATAAAATTTAGATATTATCACAGGAGCGTTTAAATTGGCAGGTGGCTACTAGAGATAAAGACATCAAAGAGAAACCAGAAGACACATGAACCTAAATGTTGATAGAGATCTGCACGTTTGCTCTGACATGCACTGATTCATTAGATTGAGGTGAGTTCAATTTGTGCTCTCTAATCTGTGTGAGAAGTTGAAAGAGGATTTGTAATTCCATGTACTTATGAGTTATGTTTAGGTGGTGTGAGTGAAGCACTCCCTTATCTGCTACTGGCACTTTTCATAACCCAGGTGGTGCAATAATGCATATCAATCAAGCGACAATGTCAAACAGTGTTTCTTTCTGTTCCATTCATGAGAGAACACAACTACACCACATCTTCCTTCCCTCTCTCCCCCAACCGCCAACAGGACTATCAATGCTGGTTTTCCCCAAATTCTGTGATGTTTTGGGTTGTAGTTAAGCAACAAATATGAAAACATAGCAAAATGATCACCTATATTTTTGGCAGTCAGTATTAGGCGCACCTCACTAACTGTAGCTAAATGCTTATTTGAGAAAATCTTAGGAGCAAACGTGTTCAGGCAGGGAAGGCTCCCATTCAGTGAATGCAGTTGGAATGCTAGGAATCTCATTACAGTAGAAGCCTGTTTATCTGTGACTCGATGCACCAGCACTTCCGTGTAACAGGCACGCCCCCATTCAATAAATCGGAACTTATCCGGAACAATAGCAGTGGAGCATTTGTAAATGTGTAAATAATAACATAATAACAGAATATTGTATTGGTACTTATTGTTAAAACTACTCTCTTGTGCTTTTTACCTTTGCTGGTAGATGCTGAGCTTGAAGCCATGATGCTGCAGTTGAGGTTTATAGTCCAGCGATTCTTTTTAAAATGGAGCAGGTGAAAAAAACGGAGCGGATATGACTTTAAAGTCATACAAGCGGCAAGCCGATAACGCTAGCCGATAACCCACATTGTTGCGCAGGTGCAGTATTTCGGTTTAGAGTGGAGTCTAGGGCTTCAGCTTGCAGCTAGTAAAGTCGCACAACTTTAAAATCGTGCTGCCGTTTTTTTTCACCTGCTTGGCGTCCTCCATTTAAAAAAGAATCGCTGGACTGTAAACCTCAATCAGTAAAGGTGAGAAGCGCAAGAGAGTAGTTTTAACAATAAGTACCAATACAATATTCTGTTATTATCTGTTATTACTTAGTCTGGTGTGTATGGTGTGTGTTAAAAGAACTCAAAATGTTTTTGTAGTGGGTTTTCAGTCGTGGGCGCCCCGAATATCTGGCATGCGCTTTAACTGGCATCGGCCAGGTCCCGCGGGGGCCGGATAAACGGGCTTCTACTGTATTTCACTTTTCTCCATGTTAGTCTCCATTTCTCTATGACTATCTCTTTGCTGGTAGAGTAGTGCCTAAACATTAGTTACTTGGTAAGAAATAATTGAATGGAATTACTATATCGCAATTTTTACTTCATTTTTAGTTATCCAGTCCTGCTCTTTGAAAGTAGTCCTGAAAGTATGCTGTGTTATGTTTCCAAACACATAGCTCTCCAGGACTGTGTCCAAGTGATCATTCTTTAAATGTACAGTAAGTGATTGTGAGGGAGAACAGTTCACACTGGCTTTTAGTTTTTATTGTTCAAACTTTTTTAGGCAGATATGTGCAAATTCCCAAACATGAGCACATGGGAAATGCAGTGAGAAGTGTCAAAGTACATTATTAGCTAATGAGGGTGCATTTGGGATTACCGTATATCTCCGCGTATAAGGCGCACTCGCGTATAAGGCGCACCCCCCACTTTTGACCTTTTCTTGGTGAAAAAAAACGGAAGCATTTTCAACGATATTGCCGGCAGAATGGAGGAGAGACAGGAGAGACAGGTAGGTAGGGAGAGAGAGAGGCAGGCAGGCAGGGAGGGAGAGAGGGAGGCAGGTAGCCAGGCAGCCGGGGAGGGAGAGAGAAATACAGTAAACAGGAGGGGTGGCTGGCGCGCTGTCAGCCGGGGTTTGGTCAGTGTCCGGCGGGGGTTGGGAGGAGCGGGTGACGGGGCTTCGGCCTCGGCCGCCCGGGCAGCGGCAGCAGCAGCGGACTTCAGTGCTGTGCTTGCTGCCTGCCTTCTGTCTGCCTGCAGGCAGGCAGACAGG
>JAAILG010004627.1:0-31218 GCA_012026655.1 Hydrolagus affinis
TGCACAGAACCGTCACACAGCCTAACACATTCTATTGATTTGACTTGGACCTAAAGAACATCAAGGTGGCTAGCACATCACAAGCTGTCCTGTCATGGTCTGCCCAATACATTGAAAGCAGTTGCCCTCCAGATAGATGATAAGGAAACTGTGAGGCTGAGAGTGACAGATGCTGGAAGGTGTTACCTAGAATCCGAGTCTGTATCTCCAGCATCAGAAGACCACCTTGATTGGTCTGCAGAGAAGCAAGAAGCTGCTGGTTAAACTCTGCACATCCAATTGGTGGAACCATCGCTCAATGGGAAGGGACGTGTGCCTGAACTGGCTCCATGATAACATGCCTGGCAGCAGAATGTCAGAATCGAGTCAGGCCTCTGTGATCATCTCTCGTCCGATTCCTGAGCCAGGCAGATCTGCACTATCCCAGGGTCCTGCTGATGACAGCATTGTCTGGCTCATGAGTAGGACCTGGAAGGGCAAAACAATCATTGGGGGCAGGGAGTCATCCCACTCAGCTATTGTTAACCTTGTGAGCAAAAACTCCAAAGTGTAGTGTGGCCTTCGCTGGACAAGCAGCTGTATCAAAGGCAAGCTATGTGGTTTTAGCTATCACCCCAACACACATTCTGGGCTCCTTATGTTTTGGTTCTCACCAACCTGTACCTAATACATTCCGGAATTAGGTAAGCAGGATGTATCCCTCTATGGAGAGAATGCATATTGACCCCCTATCAACCTGTCAGCTCCCTCCGTTCAACAGGCTCCGGCTTGCTCCATGTCTCCCACCCTACCCGCCCTACCATCAGTGGTCGGGCTTTCGGCCTCTCAGCCCCACACTTTGGAACTCCATCCCACAATCCCTTTGCCTTTCTCCTTCCTTTGCCTCCTTCAAGACAGGTCTCAAGACCCTCCTCTTCGCCCATCCCTTCAGCGGCTCTCATTCTTCGATGCGCTCCCTCATCCCAATCCTGCCCCCACCCCCATGCTCGGATCCTGACCCCCAACTGTCCAGCACCTTGGGACATCCTTCTGACGTGAAAGGGGCTCTACGAATATTATTTTGTTGTTGCTGTTGTTCTTGTTGTTGTATTTCATTCAAACAATCTATCTCTGGATTCATGATATTCTTGGTTTGGTTTGGAGACTCTTAAGCATGGTGATGGGTTTCCACATGTGTCAATACATGGCTGACCACACAGCCTGACCCAGAGCATACAGTAACATGTTTACAAATGGCTTTATTGTGGGAAAGTTACTGAGAGGATGTGTTTCCCACTGATCTCTGTGAGTGGGATGTTGCCTTTTGGTGTCTCCTCTCTGCCTGAGTTTCCTCTCTCATTGACATCTCTCATAGTCTTACTCTCTCATTGCACGATTCTCTATATTTGTTATTCTCTGGGTTTTTCATCTTCAATGAAGTTTCTTAGTGTTACCCTCAGGATGCAGACAGATTGAGCTGATCTAAGTCCTTTATCACAGCAGTAACTGGCCCAGAGGGAGGCTATTCCACCTCTTTATTACATCAACACACCCTCTAACCCCATTCCTGGTATCTTATCTCTACGTGAAATCCACCTGTGAGCTGTGGTCTGTCGAGAGAGAGAGGAGAGCAGTGAGGCTGATCATAGTGAATGATCTATGAGGAATGATTGGAGCTGTCAGTCTGTGATAAAGACGAGTCAGGGAGCACCTGAGAGAGGTTTCATATTCGCAGAGGCAGCAGGGCAAGATGGCATAGGTGTGAAGAGCCAGTCTCCTGAGATACTGGATTTATCTGAACAGTGGGAAGTTGGCTAAAGAGTCATGTAGCTCAGAGGTTAGAGCACTTGCCTTACAAGCGAGAGACCTGGGATTTATTTATTAAAAATAAATTGGTCATTTCAATCACCGACTGTTTTTGGGACACTGCTGTGTGCAATTGGCTGCCGTGTTTCACCAACAAATATACAGTCAATTCACTTTACAGTATATTCTGTGAAGCACTTTGAGACATCTAGAAGACAATGAAAAGCTGTGTATCAAGTGCAAGGATTATTATTATTATTATGATTATTATTATTAATATTGGTAGCTGGAGAGATTGCAAGTGGGGGTGACTGAGATCAGCACCCTGGAATTCATTTCAGAAACAGTTGGACAGTGTAATTGGATGCTGGGTGGGTGAGGATTATGAAAGGAGGTCATGAATTCAATGAGCAGACAGAATTCCGCTTCGGTGCAGTGAACCCGTTGGCTAACCAACCATTCCAGTAAATCTAACCAATTTGGTCCCATGTGTTTACAATTAATTCCCACAATCTGGAGCAATGAACACCCTGAAGGTGAGAATCCGACCTTCAGTATTTACACAAAGTTGTTACATCATAAGGGGGACAAGCTGAGCCAAAATAGCAGAATTATTGACGACGCCTTAGCCCAGGGCACCCCAGCCCAGTGTACAGCCCAGTGTACCCCAGCCCAGGGCACCCCAGCCAAGTGCACCCCCAGCCCTCTGTACTCCAGCCCAGTGTATCCCAGCCCAGTGTACCACAGCCCAGGGCACCCCCCAGCTCAGTATACCCCAGCCCAGGGCACCCCCAGCCCAGTGTACCCCAGCCCAGGACACTGCAGCTCAGGGCACCCCAGCTCAGGGTAATATCTCCACCCACAGCTGAGGTCAGAGCTGCTCCCAGTGTGTGATTGAAGCTCTGTGTGTGTGTGTGAGTGAGGCTCTGTTTGTGTGAGCAAAAATCTGTGTGTGTTTCATTGAGGCTCTGTGTGTGTGAGCGAGGCTCTGTGTGTGTGAGCGAGGCTCTGTGTGTGTGAGTGAGGCTCTGTACGTGAGCGAGGCTCTGTGTGTGTGTGAGTGAGGCTCTCATTGTGTGTGTGAGCGAGGCTCTCATTGTGTGTGTGAGCGAGGCTCTGTATGTGTGCGAGGCTCTGTGTGTCTGAGTGAGGCTCTCAGTATGTGCATGAGTGAGGCTCTGTGTGTGAGTAAGAATGAGTGTGTATGAGTGAGGCTCACAATGTGTGAGCAAGGCTCTCAGTGTGTGTGAGTGAGACTCTGTGTGTCTGAGAGAGGCTCTCAGTGTGTGTGCGATGTTCTGTGTTGGTGCGCGAGAATCTGTGCGTGTGTGTGAGCGAGGCTCTCTGTGTGCGAACGAGGTTCTGTGTGTGTGTGTGAGCGAGGCTCTCAGTTTGTGAATGAGGCTCGGCATGTGTGAGCTAGGCTCTGTGTGTTAGTGAGGCTCTGTCTGTCAACGAGGAATTTGGTGTGTGCATGAGTGAGGCTCTGTGTGTGAGCTAGGCTCTGTGTGTGAGTGAGGCTCTATGTCTGTGGGTGAGTGAGGCTCTGTATCTACAAGGATGTGTGTGTGTGAATGAGGCTCTGTATGCGTAAGCTAGGCTCTGTGTGAGTGAGGCTCTGTGTATGTCTGTGTGTGTGTGTGTGGAGTGAGGCTCTGTTTGTGTGAACGAAGCTCTGTGTGTGTGTACGAGTCTCTCAGTGTGTGAACGGGTCTCTGCATGTGTGAACGAGACTGTGTATGTGTGAGGCTCTCAGCATGTGAACAAGGCTATCACCATGTGTGCGAGGCTCTCAGTGTGTGTGTGAGCAAGGCTCAGTGTGTGAGTGAGGCTCTGTGTGTGTGAGCAAGGCTCAGTGTGTGAGTGAGGCTCTGTGTGTGTGCGCAAGTCTTTCAGTGTGTGAGCAAGGCTCTCAGTATGTGAGCGAGGTTCTCAGTTTGGTGTGAGGCTGTGTGTTTGTGAGGCTCTATATGTGTCAGCATGTCTCTCAGTGTGTGAGTGACGATCTCAGTGTGTGTGTGAGAGCAAGCTCTGTGTGTATGAGAAAGGCAGTGTGTGTGTGAACAAGGCTCTCAGTGTGAGACTCTATATGTGTGAGAGAGAGTCAGTGTGTGAGCGAGTCTCTCAGTGTACCCCAGCCCAGGACACCGCAGCTCAGGGCACCCCAGCCCAGGGTAATACCTCCACCCACAGCTGAGGTCTGAGCTGCTCCCAGTGTGTGATTGAAGCTCTGTGTGTGTGTGAGTGAGGCTCTTTTGTGTGAGCAAAAATCTGTGTGTGTGCGAGGCTCTGTGTGTCTGAGTGAGGCTCTCAGTGTGTGTGAGCAAGACTCTCAGTTTGTGAATGAGGCTCGGTGTGTGTGAGCTAGGCTCTATGTGTGAGTGAGGCTCTGTCTGTCTACGAGGATCTGTGTGTGTGCATGAGTGAGGCTCTGTGTGTGTGAACAAAGCTCTGTGTGTGTACGAGTCTCAGTGTGTGAGCAAGGTTCTCAGTTTGGTGTGAGGCTGTGTGTGAGGCTCTGTGTGTGTGAGGCTTTGTGTATGTGAGCAAGGCTCTGTGTGTGAGTGATGCTCTCAGTGTGTGTGTGAGCAAGCTCTGTGTGTGAGAAAGGCAGTGTGTGTGTGTGAACAAGGCTCTCAGTGTGTGAGTGAGTCTCTCAATGTGACTCTTTGTGTGTGAGGGAGGATCAGTGTGTGAGTGAGTCTCTCAGTGTGAGACTCTGTGTATCTGAGTGAGGCTCTCAGTGTGTGTGTGTGAGCAAGCTCTGTGTGTGTGAGAAAGGGTGTGTGTGTGTGAGTGAGGCTCTCAGTGTGTGAGTGAGTCTCTCAGTGTGCAACTCTCTGCGTGTGAGGGAGGCTGTGTGTGCGAGACTCTGTGTGAGTGAGGGAGGCTCACTTTGTGAGGGAAGCTCTCAGTGTGTGAGTGATGTTAATAGACTATCATATCTCTGACTTGTTTTGCAGGTGTAAGGATGGTTACCAGGGAGTCCGCTGTGACCAGTACTTACCGAAAACTGACTCGATCTTGTCTGATCCAAGTATGTTGAATCTTTTCTTCTTTCGGTGTGAACTCTCAGGCAGCTGCTGTGGCTGTGGTAATGCCGGGGATCTGGGGAAGAACATGAGCAGATCAGGGTCCTGGCAAGCCTAGGTGTGGCTACTGTCTCACTCTCTACGGACGCATTGTCGAGCAGTCTCCTGTTTGAGACAATCTTGCTAGTTTAATGAACGGAGAGCGTGGAGGGGAGAGCTGAACCTGGTGTGTTCCTCAGCTTTGACCAGTTGATCAATTGAAAAGGACAGTTGTTGTCCTGGAGGCTGTCCATCCCCCCAGTGTCCAGTCTGTCAGCCCGACCCGCAGACCTGACACCATCAAGTCAGGTCGAAGATCCAAGATTGAAGTCCAACCAATGGAGATTTGGACAATGGAACAAATAGCACAGATCTGTGATTAAGTCATCGTGTGACCTAGTAATCGACTCATCTTGTGGCCTCGTGGTCGAGTAATCTGGTGACCTGGTGATCCAGTAATCGGGTGATCACGTCACATGGCAATCCTGTTGCCATGGTGACCCGGTGATTGAGTGATAGTGTGATCTGTAATCCTGTGACCTTGCCCCAAAACCTTGCTCTGAGATCATCCTTTTCAATTGCTTGACTGTTCAAAGATGGAGAACACGCCCGCAACAAATTACATTTACACAGCACCCTTCGGGTCAGGAGGACATTCCAAAGCGCTGGACAGTCAAGGATTTAGATCTGACCTGGGGATTGGGATCGGGGGATTGTGAGGGGCAGGTTGGGTAGGTGTAGGAACGTGGCTGAAGACATGATCGAAGAGGACATTCTTGAGATGTACCTTGAAGGAGTCAAAGGAGGGAGGGCAGGCCCCAGGCACTGTGGGATGGAGTTCCATAGGATGGGGTTAGAGAGGCTGAAAGCCCGACCATTGATAGTGGGATGATATGGGTGGGAGACATGGAACAGGCTGGATCACAACCGTGGAGTACCTTGAAGGCAAGAACGAGGATTTTGAGTAGTAATATCTGGGGATGGGGAGCCAGTGCCCTCTTGTGATGACAGCCCGTATCTCCTCACACTGCCCTCCAGTGGAGGGACCAGGGCTCGCTCACCTTGCGGATCTGCTGCATTATCTGCGCAGAGCAGTTATACTTTGGGTTAGTCTCAGCTCTGCCATCTTTCTGTAGAATTACATCAACCTCCCAACAATCCTCTACCCTCTTGGGACGTCCTCCCAATGTGAAAGGCGTTCTATAAATGTAATTTTGTTTGTTGTGTTTGTACCCACACCCTGGATCCCTTTATACTTGGGGTTTCTATTTCAATTGCTCTTTCTTATTGGCATTTTACTTCATAAAGGGAGATTCTACATCCACCTTTCATCTTCCTCATCAATCACTCCCCATCCTGTGTGATTCCTATATATCCTACAAGGGAGCCTGAGTATCTGAGGCTTAACAGTGAGTGTTGGTGGTGTATAGTGGGAGGAGACTAGGGACAAATTTCAGGGCAGATCAAGCGTCCGCTCCATCTGCCCCCCGCCACCTAACTCTCCACCTCCTTTATCTTTTATCAGGTAAACTCCCTGGTCAGCATCAATCAGTGCTGTATCATCTGAGGTTTCACTGTGTCTGACAGCAAAACACTGAGACACAGGTTGTTAAAACCAGCTCCTATAGTGAGAATTCAAGCCATGATTTGTTATGTCCATAAAATACAGTCAATTCACTTTACAGTATATTCTGTGAAGCGCTTTGAAGACATGATAAGATCCTACATCAAATGCAAGGATTATTATTATATCAGCGTGCAAGATGTGATGTTTACTGACACTGTTTCTCTCTCTCTCTCTCTCTATGTGATGGTCCTGGAGCAGCAGAGCATCTGGGCATAGAATTTATGGGTGTGGATCTCTCTATCTCTCTGTTGTGATGTTCTGCATGTAATTGTTTTGGTGTGTCGGGGTCAATCACTTTGTTTATTACCATGTCCTCTCCAGTCTCTGTCTCTCGAGTGTTCCTCAGAACAGAAACTCAAAGCAAACAACAATAAGCACAGCAACTTACATTTATATAGAGCCCCTGAGGCAGGGCAGTCTTGGAGTGCTGGTCACTTTCAACCACATTTTAAAGCAGAGAGAGACACACAGAGACACCAGACAGGGGCACACAGGCACACATAAGGACACACAAATATACAGGGACTCACAGGGAGTCGCACACAGGAACAAATGGAGACAAACAGAGATGGTTGTGATAGGCCGAGCTGCGCTGAGCTGTGACTGTTGTTCTCACCCCACAGAGAGCCAGGAGCTGTACCAACGACAGATCCTCTCCATAACATGTATCACCATCGGGCTGATGGTTGTAGGCATGCTCTGTGTGGTCCTTTACTGCAAAACAAGGTAAGGAGAAGTCACTGTGATCTATCTCAGGGGAATTCATTGTGTGTGTGTGCCACTGATTGTATTTGTTTTTGGTCAGCCGTGTCTGACACATGTGGAAACCCATCGTTTAAAAGTAAGCAAATTAAGAATTCCGTGCATCTCATCTACACATGGAATTCTCAGAGACAGATTATAGGAATGAATCTCCCTGGAGAGACGCATCCTGCTTACCTAATCCCGGAAAATATTATGGAGCAGATAGGCAAGAGCCAAGGCTTAGGAATCCCAGAGTGTGGTTGAGGTAACGACTTTAGTCTAACCAGCTAAATCCACATAGCTTGCAATTGATATTGCTATCTGGCAAGCTTTCCTGTTGCTTGTCCAGCTAGGACCACCCTACCTAGGGGTACCACCCTAGGGTTTTGGCTTGCAGGGTTAACAGAAGCTTAGGAGATGAGGTTAGCAGTGACACATCTGTCCCCCCAGATCCTGCCAATGATCCAGGCTGAGCTGTGCTGCCATGAGCAATGCTCTGGAATACTGCAGACCAGCCTGGTTCAGGAACCGGACTTGATTCCAACATTACGTTGCCAAACATGTCAACTTGGAGTCAGTTCAGCTCCAAGGATATCCCACTTACCTCCCCTCCCCAAGGAGGATAGTCACCAGTTGGTCGTTCAACTTCCGACAAGTGCAGGTTTGAGCCCTCACTGTATGGATGGTGCGAACGGGGTCTCATGATTGTGTTCTCTCTTTCTCTCTTGTTACTAGGAAACAGCGACAGAAGCTGCGCGATGAAGCCAGGGAGCTGCGGTACAGCAAGAGCTACAGCTTGCAGCCCTCCCCCCTCAACGGGCCAGGTCTCATCTCCCAGCCCCAGCCTCAGCCACACAGGGTAGATCAACTCACACACATACCCTCACCCTTCCCTCCCCCCTCCCCACTTCATCCCCACCCCCTCACTCACCCCACATCCTCAACCCCACGCTGTCCTTGCCAACAATCCCCTAAAATAAATTGGTTGGTTGCTTCATGGCTGCTCGCAGGGACATTGCCGTGTGCAAATTGACTGCCAGGTTCACATATAAAGCACACAGTAAACTCTACCGTATATCTGCAGACATCCTGACGACATCAAGTGCAAGGATTATATTGTTCTAATCAATGGTTATTATATCATTGTTAGAACCAATTATTGAGAGGGCCTCAGGTTGACCATGTGTCAGCTCCAATCACAGCTTCTATAGGCTGTCAGTCACCGTGAGTCTGTGGCGGAGGCTGATCGCTCTTCCCTGTTGTTTTTGCAGTGTACGAAGGCTGCGCGGATCGCCGGGAATGGAAGACGGAAAATTCCGGAACCGAGGTTTTCAGGGCCGGCACCTCAAACTCCAGACACGCCCCCTGCTGGCACTCAATGTGTCACACCACAGAGGTGAGCGCCAGTGAAAGGGACAGTGACACCTTCATACACCAGCGTGTAACTAATCCTCGGTTCAACTTTGGGTGGATGAACGTCAGTGGTATGAAGCTGAGATGAGAGCTGAGATAGTCAGTGATGCATTACTCAAGGATACGTCAGTTGAGGATAAATGGACATCTCTAAAGATACATGCAGTGATTGTAGGACTATATTATTCAGTATAGATCCAAGGCAACAAGAGAAAAATAAACACAACACACCAAAATGGATCAATAGGAAAATAAAAGGGAGATAAAGAGCGAAGGGAAGATTTATAAAGCTTGTTAAGAGAAAGGAGACGGTGACTAGACTGAATCCAAGACTCTTCAGGAAGAGGTTAAATGAGAGATTAGGGGAGCCAAGAAAGAACTAGAAAGGGACATAGCAACAAATGCAAAACATAAATTATAACTATTTAGTCACTCAATCTATGCCTTTGTGTGGGACATCACTGTTCGCAATTCTTTACTACGTTTTGCCCACGATACATAACCAAACTATACAGTCAATCCACTTTACAATATATTATGTGAAGCACTTTGAGATGTCTCAACAGTGCGATAAGGCGTTTTACCAAATGTAAGGATTGTTAGCTATTATTACTCAACTTCCAAAAGGCATTTGACAAAGACACAGAACCACTTAAAAAATTCCTCCACAAAGTGGCGCTGGATATCAAGAAAGAGATGGACATAGATTCACAATTGGCTGAAGGAAGGAAGCAGAGGGAGTTATTAGATACAGGTCATAATGTGGGGAGGTATTAAAAATGCCTCAGGGGTCTGTCCTGGCACCCTCCTGTTTAGACACCAGGACAGACACCAGGAAGTGTTTCTTTATGCAGAAGGCAGTCAATGATCAGAACAGGGTTATTTACCAAGATGAGTGGCAAAGACCAGGACACTGAATTCATTTCAATCGCAGCTCGATGGGGGAAGGACAGGGTGGATGTGGGGAGTGAGGTTCGAAGGCACAGCAGTGTCCACAAACAGCCGTGGTTTGAGGGATCAAATGATTATTGTTATCTTCATCCAAACCGATCGTACGGTCTTGTGATGTTGAGTCTATCACTGACACCAGGCCACCGACCTGTCGCCTCTGAGCCTGGATTCAGACAGAGGATTGCAGTTAATTAAACAATATCACGTAATGCTTTGCTGAGAGGTCGTATTGAACATCTGTTCAGATTGACGACTCTCACTGGTCTCTCTCCTCTAGGCGTCCTTCCTCTTCCTCCCTGTCCAGTCCAGCCCTCAGAGCCACAGCCCGGCCCTCTCCGCCGCTGGCACGCCCGGCAATAACCCGCAGCTCAGGGCCTGTATCTCTGCCCACGACTGGCATGTATCAGGAGCTCGACCCCATCAACAAGGGAGACACTGAGAGGTAAGTGAGAAAAACACATCACATGCACTACAGTGCACAGAAAGCCATCCAATCTTTGCGTGCGTCTTTTCAGGCAATACTTTGAATCCCATTTACCCACTCTACCTCCAAACCCCCTTCCCACAGACCCTTCAACACCTCCCCACCTCCAAAATCCCTCCCCCACATCAACACAAACATGATGGGGAGACAGCATGGAATGGGATTAGAGTAGAGACCTCCGGTGGGGAAGAGAATGCTAGCACAGACACAATGGGGGGAGAGCAGGGAATGGGATTAGAGTAGTGAGCTCTAGTAGGGGTGAGCATTCATGCTTAGACAGTTGACAGCACTGCAGACAGAGAGATAGGCGAGGTCAGATTGGGGCAGGCTCGTCCCACTGAGCACAGAGAGAGAGAGGCAGGAGATGGAGCATTCATAGCTCAGAACCAACAAGGCCGATGTGAAAGCTTAATGCATTTGAGTGAAAAGGCTGTAGCGTGCGGTGAGCAGCGAAAGCTTGTGGAGAGATCTCTCCTGGGAACCTGGCGACTGGGAACCTGCAGTGAATGCTAAAGCCTCTCTGAGTGACTGCCGGATTACAGCCACAATTAATCAAGCGTGAATCCCTGAGTGTCCCTCCTTCACCATTAACCTAAAATTTTACAGCACTTTCACTCCATTTAATTCAGACTTTGTAGAGTGCGGGCTTAATCCCAGAATGTAGGCTGTGGTTCTGAGATAAAAGCCTCTTGTATTAGGGGAACCCTCAGCCCCCACCCGCCCGTCCCCGCACCCCACCCCGCTTTCCCTGGCAGTTTACGCCAGTCTTTTCTCAAAAAGGAATGAAATCCTGGCATATTGTAAACTCCGTCCTCCGGCCCAAATCCCAAATTGTTCGCCTCACAACCCTCCAGTTGTAAATGCTTTTACTTACAAATATGGAATGAGAATTGATCCTGCAGCGCAGTGAGTAGTTAGTGAGCTAGCCTCACAAGCGAAAGGAACCGGGTTCGATTCCCGGGAAGGGTAAAACATTAGGCAAGTTTCCTTACTCTACACACCCCTGTTCACCTAGCAGTCAGTGGGAACCCGGTTGTTAGTCGATTGGCGGATCCCCTTATGGGGGTTAAAATCCCTTTTTTTAAAATTTGGTCTCGCAACCCATGATTGTTTGTGGGACACTGCTGTGTGCAATTGGCTGTAGTCAATTCACTGTCAATCGATACGTCTTGTGTCAAACTCCCCCACCTCCCCCTGCCGTTCACACCTCTTGACACCAACTCCCAGCTTGGGTCCAAAACCCTGATTGTCCAATGCCCTGAGACGTATTATTGATGTGAAGGGCGCTATATAAGTATAATTTTTTGTTGTCTTAACAGCATGTCAAGGGATTACTACATTATTGATGATAACTCTTTCATTCGTTTCTTCCAAGTGCAGTGACTGGGGATTTTGAGGGCAATGTGCCTGAGCTGGAAGCCAGAAACCAGCCCGTTCACTTCGACGTCTTGTGTTTGTTCCAGGTTTCCCGCTGCATCCCGGATAACTCCGATGGATTCACTGACCAGGACCGTACCTCTGTTAGCTGAGACCCGCGGGCGGCCCTCCCTGTGGACAGCTTGTGCCCCCGGCAGAGCCGAGTTGGGGGAGGTGGGGAGCGGCGTGCAGGGGCAGAG
Organism: Hydrolagus affinis; assembly: GCA_012026655.1. Classification (NCBI taxonomy): domain Eukaryota; kingdom Metazoa; phylum Chordata; class Chondrichthyes; order Chimaeriformes; family Chimaeridae; genus Hydrolagus; species Hydrolagus affinis. Next base: position 11,692 of record JAAILG010004627.1, read on the forward strand.
GGGCAGCGAACCGGGGGTTGTGTTGGCCGGCCCTGCCACCCACCAGCGAGGGGAGAGGATGCCAGTACTCGCCTGCAGTGGCCGGCGGCCAGAGGACTACCAGCCAGTCCCCCAGGGCCAGGAGCGAGCCCTGAAGGCCACCACCTTCCTGGCGGAGGCTGGGCTCACCACAACTGAAGAGTTGGCATATGTGGCGAGGAGCGAGCACCAAAGCAGGAACTCGCACCCAGCGAAGTGACTCTCCAGCAGCTGTACTGTCATTGCATTGTGAACCCTGAGCAACAAGAGGAGCCAGGAGACAGAGGAATTATTTATATGCATTTATTTAACTCATTTCCTTAGAGAAACCAAATAGTCCGTTCTCTCCCCCATCTCGTGGTTTTATGAAATCTCTTTTTGTATTATTTCCATCTTTCTTCTTTTACATTTTTTTTTCTCTCTGGTGAAAATCTTAGTGCCTATTAATGCAAGGCTCGTGATTGAGAATATGCGGTGTGTTTGCCCTTGCGCAGTGGGTGGGGGGGGCGGGGGGATCCCAACGAGACCAGATCACCCCCTCCCCCGAGTCACCACCTTCTTCCCAGCGCCAATTCCCATCTGATTGATCAGCACGGCATCTGTGGCAAAAGCATGTGGGGTGGGCCCAATATGTCATCTATGCACACCTACACACTTACACACACACCTTCACACTTATACACATTTACACACACCCTACAATCCTACACACCTAAACAATCCTGAACATACTTACACACACACCAACCCACTTATATACACTTACACACATACCTCCACACGCATGCACATCTACACATACTTACACACACCTACACACTTACACACCAACCTACAATCCTACACATACCTACAAACACCTACACAATCCTGAATATACCTACACACATACCAACTCACTTATGCACACCTACACACACTTACACAAATGCACACTTATACATGCCTACACACACCTATACAATCCTGAACACACTTACACAATTACACATGCTTATACACACTTGCGCAATCCTAAGCAAACTTCCATACATCTACACACATTTATGAACACATCCACACAATCCTAAACACACTTTTACACACACACCTACACGTACTTAAACAATACATGCCCCTACACAAACAAACACAACTAAACACACCAACCTACTCCAGCAAACACCCACACACAATCTTGAACCTGACTATTATTTTCCCTGAGCAGAGTATTGGGAAGAACCACACATTGTGTATATGAGCCACGGCGATGCTCAAGGGGAGATATGGAATGTTCCAATAAGTGGCACTGTATAATCTAGTCAACAATAAAAGGTTTCATTATTGATACAATACCTCAACCACTGTTAGGAGCTGAGCTGGGAGCTGTGATCACACCACATGCTCAAGACATGGAGAGCTGTGTAACACACCAGCACTGGGCACACTGAACCACGTGTGAGTATTCACACCAGGACTGGAAATAGTCATGAGTTACAGAGTGCTGCTCACACCTCACTGTGGCTGGGGGTCAGTTTGGGAGTACCCAATCTGAGGAAGGTTACACAGCCTCGGAGTGTGTTCAGTGACAGTCACTACTGGATCAATGCCTGTGCTGAGGGCTGAGCAATGAGAGCCTGGAGAATGGGGTTAGGGGCGAATGCGAATGAGATGTGTGCAAAATAGTAAGAGCAATTGACAGGTTAGAGAGTGGGCAAGCCTTCCCTGTGGGAGAGGTAGCATTACAAGGATAGAGCTTACACTCAGAACCAGAACAGTGAGAGCGTGAGAGCTGACTGAGGGCAGTGAGAGTGTCCTCGCACACAGACTTGAGAGGGTGTGAAACACTCGGCCACAAAGAACTCTAGAGATACAATCAATAGGGATGTTTAAAACAGAGATGGATAGAGGTTTAGGAAGTCAGGGGATTAAGTTTTGCTGAGAGAAAACCAAGGCAGTGAGTTTGAAGCTCTGGCATGATGTAGGAAACTGCTATGCGGCTGTACCTGTGTTAATATTGTATATTTATTATTGTTGCTAAGCTGAGTTTCTGCAGTAACAATGGCTGGTACTGTTAGTAACAACACTGACAGCTGGTGATGGGGAATGGCATGTGATTAAGATAATAATGATCCTTGCATTCGATACAGCGCCTGGTCTTCTTCAAGATGTCTCAAAGTGCTTCACAGAATATACAGTAAAATGAATTGACTGTATATTTTGTGGGTGAAACGTAACAGCCAATTGCGCACAGGAGTGTCCCACAAACAGTCTGGGATTGAAATGACCGAATTATTATTGTTAAAAAGGACATCAACTGTGTATTCCCTGGGATTCCGGGAGTGGGGGCTCGGCTGGTGCTAGACACCCACCCTTTTGCCTCTCACTGTATCAATGGTCATATTTCAGGCGTTGCAGAAAGCAGAAAGGAAGCATGCCATCGGGGTGGGAGGGACAATTCCCAGTGGAGCTGAGAAGGTTGAGAGGGTCTGGCGCAGGTGTACAGAATGATGAGGTGCTTTCATAGCGTGGATGGGGGGAAAGCTATTTCCACTAGCAGGGGAGTCGGTGAATGGGGATAGGCATATAAGATAACCACAAGAAGAGTGAAGGAGCTTGGAGAAGTATTATCACACAGAGAGATTATGTGATGTTGAATGAGGAACACCTGGCCAAGTAAGGTGGTGGAGCAGAGTGTGGGTTTCAATAATATATATAATAATCCTTGTATTTGATACGGCGCATTATCACGTCTTTGAGACGTCTGAAAGCATTTCACAGAATCTACTGTAAAGCGAGTTGACTGTATATTTTGCGGGCGAAAGATGGGAAGTAGACAGAGATATGGAAGGTAGAGGCTTGCAGGGGTATGGGATAGGGCAGGGCAGTGGGATTGACTGGATAGCTTGCTCTGAGAGCTGGTGTGGACTCAATGGGCCGAATGGCCTCCTTCTGTGCTGTAAATATATTTTGTGGTAAGCTCAGCCACTCAATTCACAGAGCAGGTCCCCTCAGAACATCCGTCTTAGTGCAGGGAACTGAGGCAATCTTCACTGGGAGGAGGGAGAGTGGGGAGAGGGAGGGCTAAAGAGAGAGAGACAGAGAGATTAACAGGAGGTGTGGGGTGGGTGAGTGGGAGACAAAACCCTCACTTTGGCCTTTCAGAACATGTGAATCACAGGCAAATCTTAAGTCAGCCTATCTTTGAACCATTTGTATTTAAGATCATCAGAAATGCCTTGCAACTGAATCCCATCGATTAGAGAAAGTCACAGTGTAGCCAAGTCCCAGGCCAAATAGTCATGCCCGGAAAAGCCTTTCTAAACTAAAGTGCTAATTAAAAATTGTCCCCAAATAAGCTGCTCACTCTGATCGGCCCAGTGTAAAGCCAAGTGACTCTGGCCTAGACAGTGCACGTGTAGCAAGTGTGTAGCAGTGGAGAGAGCTGTTCTGTGTCGGGGTGTCAGACAACAGGCAGGGAGAGCAACAAGGTTTAACTCTTCCTTCCCTAATCAGACAGACACTGCCGCCATCGCCCCTGCTCAGCTGGACGTGAACCAACTTCAACACAACAGGAATAGTCGTTTTCAAGGACAGAGACTTCTCCAATAAGAGGAGCCATGAGCTGGCACTCTCTCTCTCTCTCTCTCTCTGTCTCTGTGTGCATGGTGTCTGCTCATTTCACCTCAAACAGTTGTACTGGACATTATCAGACAGAGGGTCATGTCCTCTAACGTACGTACCCTCCCTTCGTGATGTGATAATTAAACTAAAACATACAAAAGCACCGTTTTTGAGCCAGTTTTGTTCAGCAATTCGCAAACCCAATTGTCTCTCTAACGCTCTTAAATGGAGCTCAGAGGGTTAATGGGCAAATTGACTGAGGGCGTCATGATGATGAAGCATGCGACGGGGTAAATAGTACCAAATTACATCACTGGGTGGCCAGTCAGGAACCAGAGGCACACATTTCAGACAATCACACTAAGAATCAAAGGGGAGGTTAGAAAATAAATAGCAATCTTATTTAGACACTCTTCACGTCAGAGGACGTCTCAAAGCGTTTCAAATAATTCACTGTAAAGGATTCACTGGATTTTATTTAGGGGATTGTTGGCTAGGACAACAGGAGAGAGAACCTCCATCCACTTTTTGAAATGCATCATGGAATCTTTTACCTGATTGATGTCCACCTGAACGAACACAACAGGGCCTTAGGTTAACGTCTTTTGAAGGACGGCCCCCGTGACAAGTTTGCACTCCCCCTGAACCTACAGCATTCTTTCTCAGAGCTGTAAACGCAAGTGACTGAGCTGGGCTTTGCTTCAAATTGACACTTTGTGGGTATGGAGTGATAGAGCAGAACCTGGGCTAGATAACAGCAGAGGTGCCCAGGGATCTGTCCTGAATCTGTCAGCCGGGCTCTTTCAGCCCAGCTCTGTCAGGCTGATTGTTTTGGGACTGATTAGCAAAGTGTTTCCTGTCTGTTTGTCTGTCTGTTGAATATCTGTCTGTCTGTCTGTCTCTGTCTGTCTGTCTGCCTGTCTGTCTGCCTAACCAACTGACAAATGAGTGGGTGGGCGGGCAGGCAAGTGATCCTGGCCAACAATCTCCCAGCAATTCATTGTTCATTTTGGCTGTCTGTAACAAATTATCTGCCCTGTGTGCCTATACACAGTCACTACATTTTACAGTAAATTCTGTCCACACATTATTCCAAATACAGTGCAAGTTAATCAGTGTGCAGTAAACTCCAGATGTCTCCACCCCGGCTTAACCCATCACTATTACTTGCCATGCTATCATTATCCAAACCACTTCCTGTGAAAATATTAATAAGGAATATTAATCAGGGCAATTTAGTTGTCACTCTGCTTAACATGTAACTAACACATTGCATCACAGAAATTTGCGTAAGTAGTAAAAGCAAATTGTTTTTGTAACACAGAAGGTTGAAGGAAAACCTGATACAGGTGTGTAAGCAATGAAAAATTTTGAGAGTCGATGGGGAAAAATGGTTCTTACTGGTCAATGCGTCAGTGACGAGAAGGAATCAGTTTAATAATAATAATAATAATCCTTGCATTTGATATAGCGCCTTATCACTTCATTGAGACTTCTCAAAGCGCTTCACAGAATATATATTTAAAGTTAATTGACAGTATTTCGTGGGCGAAACGCGATCGCCAATTGTGCACAACAATTGTGAATTGAATGACAGTTTCTAAGACAATTAGTGAAATTGTTGTGAGATAGGAATCTGTTTACAGTGAGACTGGTTAGGCATATGGAATGTCCTGCCAGGCATGGTGGTTGAGGCAGTTTAGCTTTCTACAGGGAATGAGGCAGAAGATATGTCATTTACAGGGTATCAGAGGCAGACAGGTCAGTGGGGTGACTCAATTGATTGTTCTCTTGTAGACACAATGGGCTGAATGGCCTTCATCTGTCTGAAAATCTCTATCATTCTCTAACTCATCACCAAATGGAAATTGCCTCCCCCTATTTGACGTTAGGCACGTATTACCTCTCAAGCCCTCTCTGCTCCTGCGAAGACATCTTGTCCTGTGCCAGCTCAGAGCTCAGTTCTTATCACCAGTACATTTCATTTCTCAATGACAAACACTGAGCCCACTGTATGGCGCTCTTTCTCTTGATTAATAGACTGATTTAACCATCAGCTATTTGTTTGATCAGTTAACTCAATGAGTCCCTGAATGAAGATCATTTCCGTCTCTCGGCAGCTCCTGATTTGTGGCTCCCAATCTCCAGCACTCAAATCACACACACGTTCTGAACAGAGAAAAGCAGAGGGTCACAGCTCGGGGCGAGGCATCACGTGTGCTATTAGTAGCCTGCGGCTCCCCTCGCTTCTTATTCACAGCATTGATTCATGGCCTCGTTCTGTCTCACATAATCCCCTCGCTCTCTCTCTCTCTCTCTCTCTTTCTCACTCACTCTCATACACACACACACAGACGCACACAGAGCCTTCTGCACTGGCTGTCCAGCTCTTTACCTTCCAGTCTCTCTCTACATCCTTCATACACTCAAGCACGCACTCACTCAGACGCACACACTCACTCACTCTTATTCACTCAGACACATTCATTCACTCACTCATTCACTCTTATTCACTCAGACACACTCATTCACTCCTTACTCACTCAGACACACTCACTCATTCATTCACTCACTCACACAATCACTCACACTCACACATTCACACTCACATCCTTACTCACTCGCACTCACTGAGTCGCCACTCTTGCTCCCTATTACCTCGTCCGTTGCTACAAATATACAGTCACTACACTTTACAGTAATTCCCTGCAAAGAGATTGGAGGCATTGTGACACCAATAACAGGTCTAATGGGGAAGCCTGGTAATGTGAGGTGTGAGCCTCCTTTCCTCTCCTCCACCCGTCACTGAGGAGTGAAGCGCAGAGGACCCACTTGTCTGTCTGTACTGCCTGCATCCATTAACCTGCTGCTGTGTCATCCTGGGTTTGCTGTGAGGGAACATTATTTGTGCAGGGAAATTGTTTCCACCCTTCAGTGACCTCTCGCTCCTGTCCGCAGCTGTCTCCTCTCTAATCTCTCCTCAAATCTCAGCCCCCTTACAGAGCTGGATTAAATGCTGTCACAGCCACAGAAAACCTCTAGGTTTTCCCAATCTGGTCCTCTGTGTCTCTACAAATGCCGATATTCACACACTGTACATCTATTCAATCACTCAACAAGTCATAAAGTGGCTGACAATCATTGCTAGCCTCTCTGTACATCAGCCCAGAGCTTTAGTGATGGTCTCCCAGATCAGTGACAGCACAGGTTAGAGACAGAGTAAAGCTCCCTCTACACTGACCATTCACACTCCAACATCAGGGATAGAATCATAGAATATTACAGTGCAGAAAGAGACTATTCAGGCTGTGCTGGCTCTTCGGAAGAGCTACCCAATCAGTCCCTCTCCCAGCTCTTTCCCCACATCCATACTATTTATTTCCTCTACAGGTATCTATCCAATACTCTTTTGAACGTGGTTATTGAATCTGTTTCCACCACCCTTTCAGACAGTGCATTCCAGACTGTGACAACAAGCCATTTAAACATTTTTTTGAAGGTAACAGCTGGATGCTGTGATGGGAGGACAGTCGGGTAGGAGATCACCTGACACTCTGGTGCCAGGGATTACTGCTGTGGTGAAGGGAACAGTTGATGTTATTCTCAATGCTGGTGATGAGCCTAAGCTGAGCAGCATTGTTGGTTTGGTTGGTGAGCTGGGTGTGAACTGGGTAAGCAATATGATGAGCTGGGTGTGAGCTGGGTGTAAACAGGGTGTGAGCAGGTTGTGAGCTGCCTGAGCAATGCAGTGAAGTGGAACATGCCACTCAGGGGAGCACACGCTGGAGGCTGTGGCCTGAATGACAGGGAATAGGTTTGATGTGAATATTGATCACTCTATCTCGTCAATAAGAACCTTTCTGATTCCAACCTCAATACCTGTGTTTAACCCGTCGAGCTGAGTGTATTAGCCACACAGCCTCTCAGCACAAACAGGGAGATCACTGAGGCATGTCATTGACATCTCAAAACGCTTCACAGAATATACTGTAAAGTGAATTGACTTTATATTTTGTGGGTGAAATGCAGCAGCCAATTGCACACAGCAGCATTCACAAACAGTCATGGACTAAGTGACCAAATTTTTTTTAATGTTAGGATTATTACCCCATGGAAAGCGATACATCTATCGACTGAGAGGTTTTTACTTATTGCTAGGTAAACAAAGCATGTGGGGTAAGGGAGGAAGCTGGTTTGACATGGTCTGACAATGCAGGTGAGTGAGTGAGCCAGAGGGGACCTTCTTGGGATGTGTTTGACAAAGAGCCAAAGCTCGTCCCAGTGATTTTTCCCACATATTTATCAACATCTGTGATCAATATCAATGTCCGTGATCACTATGAGCAACCAGATCAAGGAAGCTTTTAAATGTATGTGCTCAATGAAGAGGAAGATAGGGCAGTGCCCAAGACATTGCCCCGTTTAAAGGGCACCACATAAATACAAGCTGTAAATTCTCCATCCTCCACTCAGACTGTTGCAGTCAGTCAAGTTACATGTAAATCAGTGAGCAATTAACTAGTACAGTGCCAGGCTCACACACCCAACCCAAAGCCAGCACAGTTACCACAGACTCTTTGATTCCATGTGTAAACCTTATGTAAGCCTTGTGTAGACTGTGTGTGATCCTGTGTAAACTATGTGCAAACTTTTTGTGTATGGAGGGAATTACGTTGTCATTAACAAACAGGGACGAGGTGGATGCTAATTCTGCAATTGATCAATCACTCTCATTGCTTAATTACACATTAAGGACGGATCAATAAGAGAATAACCCTGTGCTTGATCCCAGCAAAGTGCTGCACAGGGAATTGCTGACAACACATGGACTGTATTTGTAGTGAACACAGAAGCCAATTCACAACAACTAATTACATTTGTATAGGGGCCTTACACGTCGGGAGGACGCTGGACCCAAGGATTTGGACTTGAGCAGGGGGTTGGGATCAGGAGGAGTGGAGGGTGGGGAGGGTAGAGTTAAGAAAATAACTGAATGCCTGGTTGAAGGGAAGGGTCTTGAGACATGCTTTGAAGGAAGCAAGGAGGAAGCAAGACAAAGGGATGGAGGTTCAATGTGTGCAGGCAGAGAGGCTGAACGTCCGACGGCTGATGGTAGGGCAGCCCGAGCGAATTATGTGGAGCACACCACCACCTGCTGAGCGGAGAGAGTTTGATATGGGGTTAGGAGGTTACTGAAGGAGCAAGGCTGTGGAGGGCTTTGAAGGTGAGGACGAGGAGAGGATCAAGGACAGAGCCCTGAAGAAACACAGCGCAAGATGGTGGAGGAGAACAGTCCTGCCCACAGTCCTTGGCAGACACTCACCTGGATAAAATCAGTCATTTTTGCATACAGGGCCTTGCTATGCATTGACCAGCTGCAGTGTTTACCTGGCGGTCACTATCAGAGACAGTGATGCCTGTAAAAGTGCTGTGAGAAATGTTGTCACTATAACACTGTATGAAGACAACTGCTCCCTTTCACTATGGAGTCTGGCTCTCACTTTCACTCATTTACTCTCTACCCCCAGCCTCTTGTGACCACCCGAGTTGAAATGACTGAATGAGTCTCACAGGCATTATTGAGGAATTAATGTGCAATTGAGCTCCAATAACTATTTACTTTCCTGACTAATTTCCCTGATTTATTGGTTAATAATTAAGTAACTGCTGACTGGAAGTTAACTTGGGATTTTACCGAATGAAGTTTTTAACCTAACGAGATGCAGACAGTGATTAATAAATTATAATATTAATGATGATATTAATGTTTCGGCATTATATAATTCCATTTCCTTCCACGGCTGCCTCCCATATCCTGTGAGGCAAACAAACCTGGGGATCAATTAATCCAGGGAATTGTTGGGTGGGGCGAGAGAAACGTCCTTCTCTTTTCCATATGATTCTTTACCATTCACCTCAACTGCCACAAACAGGACCTTAGCTTAACGTCTCATCTGAAGGTCAGCACCTCTGATACTGTAGCGTTGACCCAGCATCAGCTTAGACTGTCAGCTCAGAGACTTGAACCTATTATTTTCTGACCTGTGTGAGTGACTGAGCTGGGAGGAGGCACATTAACAGTGAGATTCCCTCATAGTACGACAGAGGCCTTTCCACACATCAGATTGTGTGCCCCGCTGAGGTGTGTAATTCCCATTTGACCAGTGTTTGATTGTGCGATTCCAGGCCTGGTTATCCTGTGTGTACTGTATAACTCTCCAACCCGCTTGATGACTGTTTGATGATAGAATAGGATCTCCAGGTGAGAGGTTCTCGCTTTGTCACACCCTTCATTGGTTTCTGCTTATGTGCTCCGAGACTCCAACCGGCATGAAAGGCACCTTATAAATGCAAGTTATTGTTGTTGTTGCTTCTCCCACTAGGCACCAATGGCTCCTTTCGGGCTTTGACCCTCCTACTCAACTGTGTCTTCAGCTGCCATCCTACCTCTCTGCCCTCCCTCACCCTAACCCTGCCCCTGCCACCCCTATGCTCAGGTCCTGAACTCTGACTGTTCAGTGCCTTGGAGCGTCCTCCTGACGTGAAAGGCGCTCTACAAATGTAAATTAATTTTGTTGTTGTTGGCTTGCAAAGTTAAGGTAGCTTAGTGGTAGGATTCCCTGCCCCCAGTGATTGTTCTGCCCTTCCAAGTCCTGCCAATGCTTCAGGCAAGCCATGCTTTCATCAAGCAATACCTTGGACTACTACAGACAGGCTTAGCTCAGGAACTGTTTCAGCTCCAAGGACACCCACTTAACTCCCCTCTCCCACAAGGGGAATAGTCACCAGTTGGCGATTATGTGCTTTATTCTGGCTAAATAGTGAAGAGCTGCCCCCAGCTCAGTGCAGTGTGAAGGTGCTGGATTATTAATTAAAGTCTCTGAAACAAGGAAATCAGAGTATCGCTGAGGGCGGAGATTGCAAAGTGAGCACCTGGGCTATGTATAGTTTTACACTAATTACTCGTTCACGAGGTCTATGAGGGGGATTCTGAGATCTGGGCGGACAGCAGGAAGGGAGCAGAACATCGGGGGGTAGAGGGAACAGGTGATTCATGTTGATTCAGGTTATTGTGTACGGATATGTGTGATTCTGTGTGTGTATCAGTGAGTATGTGCGTGAAAGTATCTCTGTGTGGAAGTATGCATGAGCATGTCAGTGAGTGCAGTGTGTGTGTGCGTACTTGTGCGTGTGCCAGTGTGTGTCAACATGTGTATGACTATGTTTGGTGGGTTTCCATGAGTGTCAGACACCCAGCTGATCACAGTGATATTGACAGCCTTTCAGCTCTGCCCTCAATGTGAGTGATTACCCTGCCCATCTCCCGGGTGCTCCTCACCAGAGGCCTCTGTCATGCCTGTGATGATCCTAGACCCTCACGCTGTGACCTCTCGCTGGCCGGACTGCAGTGAGGAGACAAGAAACACTTTCAGCTGTAGGCGAGCAGTGAGAGTGATGCGCAGATGTTTTATTTAGTATAAGGGTTAGTGCATGGAGTACAGCCAGTCAGTCACTCAGCGGATCTACACGAATATTCATTTCATCCTGGAATCTCAAAGTGCACTTAAAGCAAACATTCTTCCCAGAGAATCTGCCCACTGCTTGATGTGACCACCCAGCACACTCAACGACTTTCTTTACTCTAGGGAATGGACTCTGGATGAGGTCCCATGTAGGGGCTGGGGGGCTGAGGGTTGTTGGCTGAGGGTTGTTGGCTGAGGGCTGGGTGATGAGGGCTGGGGCTGAGGGTGGTGGCTGAAGGCTGAGTGATGAAGGCTAGGGTTTGAGGGAGGGGGCTCAAGACTGGGGGCTGAGGTAATAGGGGAAGGAGCTGTGGGCTGTGGGTTGAGGGCTGGGGGCTGAGCAATTGATTGTATCTGGTAGATTGTTGGCTAGGAAACTGGGAGAGAGAGAGAAATTACCTTCTCTTTTCCAACAGCACTGTAGGATCTTTAACATCCATCTGAACAGGCAGAATAACATTTAACATTTAAATGAAGACCGACTTTAGAATATTAGAAAGCTGTTCAGCAACATTATTATGGTCTGAAACTTCACTCTGATCTCAGCCTCTAAGAGCATTTAGCTTTACACTTTAACTGTATGCAGAATTTTGGAAAAAAATTCTGTGGAAAATCAGCTTCCAAATGAAGTATCCCCTATTTGCTGGGAAATAGCAGACATACATCTCCATTCGATGCACATTAAACCTCTTGGTCTGAGAGCTAAGAAACATAAGAAGATAAGAATTTGCTAGGCAAAAGAAGACCAAGGTCCATCCAGTTCGTCTTCCACCATTTTGGCAGTCACTTGACATGCCTTGACCCAAACTGCACAGTGCAAAGTGTATTTAATCAGCTCTTGAAACAAATTACACTTTCTGCTTCCCCTGCACCATACGTTTACTATTCACTTACTGAAACAGTGTTTCTGCAAATTTGTTCTGAATGTACCCCCTTCAATCACAGGCTGTTCCTCTGGTTCTACTGTTCAGTAAAAGATAAAACAACTTTTCATGGTCTACATTTATCTAGTCCCTTCAGAATCTTAAAGACCGTAATCATATCACCCCTCAATCTTTTCTTCTCCAGTGTGAACATACCCAGTCTACCTAATACCTCATGTAGTCCAGTCGCTCTATCCCCTCAATCATCTCCATTGTCCTCCTCTGTATCCTCTCAATCGTTGCATTATCCTTTTTATATTGCAGTGACCAGTACTGCACACTATTCCAAGTGCAGTCGCACCAATGATTTATAAAATTTACAGGATTACCCCACTATTTCAGCTCAATATTGCCCTTTTAATGCTTTCCAGCATCTGAGTATTATTGCAATTTATTGTCAATCAGGACCCCCAGGTCCCTTTCATTTTCCATACAGATTATCTTATTTCCATTTAAATAATAATTCCTTCCTGAATTTGTTGTTCACATATGAAGCACTTTTCATTTCTCTACATTTAATTTCACCTGCCATCGATCTGCCCAATTCCCAAGTACTGTACGTTCAAGTCCTCCTGTAAACTATCCTGATCACCTTTGCAGTCTACCACCTTTACTGAAGATGTCAAAACAATTTCCTGAATTGGGGAACGAGTTAGGGACTTGGAGAACTGCCAAACAGTGAAGAATAAAGAATGTAATTGAACTCATTTCTAACACAAAACACTTGAGTTTCCAGTTCAGCGAAAGCAAAATTTGCCAATTTCTCCCAATTGGAAAAATACTGTTGTAATAATGATACAGAAAATATTTCACACGGCCTGGATCACTCAGTAGCACTCTCACCACGGGGTCAGGATGCACGATTAGGAAAGAGTAGGAGAGGAAAGAGCTTTTTCTATAGTCATGAGCAAAATCCTCCTGATAAACGAGTCCATTCATTATTTGACTGCAGAACCAAAGTCATTTACACACAGAGGAAGGCTATTCAGCCCATCATGTCTGTGTGACTCCATGAAGTGTAATTAATTCAGCTGTTCCCAAGTTGGCTTCCACGTTTGCCTACACAGTCACTGCACTTGACAATGGCCTGTGAAGCACTTTGCGATATTTGGTGTTACAGGTGCTGCATCTGAAATGTAAGTGAGGATTGCTTTGCAAGTAAATAGATGCCAAATGAACAGAGGTATTTACGTGGGAGATGAACTTAGGAAAGAGGATGAAAGAATAGTTAATGTTCCCGGCATGTTGCTCTCCTGTACATGTAGGACACCAAGAATTTAAGCCAAATGTCAGTTATGTCATAACCACACCTCACAGCCTCTGCTTCAACTCCAACAGCCTCGTTGACTGTTCCCTCAGTGTGAAACACTTTGTTCCGCCTGCAGAACCTTTTAATCCACACCCGTCTGTTAACCTGTCAATTCTTTCACTCACTGCCCCCTACTTCTCCCCCAGCTACCAGTCTGCTCTCTTCATTCAGCCTGTTTCATGCCTCACACCCCTAATTAAAGAGGCTTTTAACCTATCTGCCTCTTACTCACTGAAACTTTGCCATGGTCCACCCAACTCCCTCCCTCCCTTTGTTCAAGGTCCGAGTCAAGACCTACCTCTTCGAGCTTTCAGATACCTTTCCTCCCCTGAGTCCCCTTCTCTGGTTTGGGTGCCAGGTCTGTGGTTAAGCACTTTAGTACATCCCTGTCTCCCCAGCGCTCTCTCCCTGCGTCCCCGGCTTCCACCCACTCTCCCCATGCTTCCTTTTCTGTCCACTCCCCACTCCTCCATTTAGCCCCCTTCCTCTGTCCGCTGGAACTCAATTCCAAAATCCCCTTACCTCACCTCCTCCCTGCCTAAGCATTTAAATACCCATCTCTTTGGTTGTTGATCTCTATCAGATAGATCTGTTCAGTGCTTTAAGATGTTTTTGCTTCATGAAAGGTGAAATATGAGTGTGTTGACATAGTGTACTATGTCAAACTCAGGAAGGAAGATTAGAAAAGTAAAGAGATGGTAATTTGACACCAAGTGGGCTTGATGCTCCAAATTACCCACTCCTGTTCCTCTTCAAACCAATTCACTTGAAATATATGATGTCCTCAGCCTCAATGGCCACTTGTAGCAAAGTGTTCCATGTGTTATTAATTCTCTGGGTGAAAATCAAATCTAACCCCTGTTTGTCTCTTATTTAACATTCTGATCCCACACCCCTTGGTTCACCAAATGGAGGATGCAATGAGGGTCTCTATCTATCCTCTCAACCCCTTTCAAATCTGACTCTCTCGCTTGCTGGCCACTGTTTGTCCACCTGGAAACACTCTAAACCAGAGAAATTTACAGTACAGAAGAAAGCCATTTGGCTCATCTTGTCTGTACCAATCTTTTAAGAATAATCCTTTCAGTCCCCATTTCTCCCAACTCATGGACTTTACTTCTTTGTAGATTTCTGTCTAGTTCCCTCTTGAAGGCTAATATGAATTTTGCCTCAAATACCACTACCCATAGGACATTCCATATCCTAAACACTCTGTGTGTGAGAACATCTCTCCTAACCTTCCCACTTGCTCATTTACTAACCATCTTAAATTGATGCCCTCTAGTCACTGACTCACCAACCAGTAAGATAATGTCTCCCTATTGACTCTATCAATCACCTCAACATTTTACACACCACAATCAGATCACCCCTCAACCTTCTCTATTCCAGTGGGAAAAGTCCCAGCTCCTCCAGTCACCGCTCATAGACCAACCCCACCCCCCCCAGCCCTGATATCATCCTAATAAATATCCTCTAACCTCCCTCCTTCTGTCACCTTGGATCAGATCTCCTCAGGGAAGTGACACGATGGCCCACAGCTCTGGCACAAAGCACAGCACTAACATAATATATAATATAATAATACAATAGACTATGTTGACTATTGGATGGTCTCCTATATACTCCTCATTTATCTGTTGTCAGGATGCACAACGCAGCCCTTCATTCAGTCATGTGATCTGTTGATTAACCTTAAGTTCTGAATGGTACGTCCTCCTGCCGTGAAAGGAGCTCTATAAATATAATTTTTTGTTGTTGTTGTTTCCTAATATGGCCTAATTGTGGCCTGGGGATAAAGTGAAAGTATCCCATTATCACAAACCTATTATTTTGCTGTACTAACCACTAATCTAGAGTTTGCAAAACATTGGTAATCTGAAAACTGTAATTTGAGTTTCGGATTTCTGTCCATAGTCTTTAATAAGAATAAATTGACACAGCATCAGTGAGACTGGGGTCTATTCCTCTCTACTGGAGAAAGTCTCCTCTCGCCCTGGTCATTTCATACTGAACTCACAATCCAAGTTCAGTAGAGCCAGGTGCTGTGAATGTGCACAGTAAAGATTATTAGAGTCCTGCGTCTTAGAGTTTAGAACACTTGTGTCACAAATGAAGAGGGTGTAGGTTTGATATCCGGGCAGGGTGAAACATTGGGCAAGTTTCCCTACTCTGCTCGCCTCTGCTTGCCTAGCAGTAAGTAAGGCTATAATAAGGCTGTGGATGCTCAGTCATTAAACAAATTAAAGACTGAGATCAATAGTTTTTTTAAAAAGGTAAAGGGATTAAGGCATATGGGGATAGGGTGGGTAATTGGAATTAGGATAGAAGATCAGCCATGATCTTATTAAATGGTGGGGCAGGCTCAAGGCGCCGAATGGCCTATTCTTATGTTCTTAAATAAGAAACCGGTTGTTAGTCGATTGGCGGAAGACTTTTCCGGCAATTATAATCTCTTCAAAATATTGGTCACTCAATCCACAATTAGCTGCCACATTTTGCCCACAAAATATAGTCAATTTACTTTACAATTTACTTTGTGAAGCGCTTTAAGATGTCTCAAAGTTGTGATGAGGCACTAAATTAAATGCAAGGATTATTTTTATCATTACAGTATTATTATTGTTCTGATTGGGGGCTCATTTTTATTTCTCTTGCTTTGTTTGAAATTTCCCACCCTCATGACTAAGGCTCACTGAGGTGAATTGTATTCCTTCTCCTACCCAGCACATTGATCCTGAGACTTTAATGTTTTCATATTACATCATCAAACAATGCAATGCATTTACCCACTGACCCCTTTTACAGCAAATAAACTGTACTATGATTGCACCTCATGTCTTGAGAGCTTTTCCCAAAGGTTCAGTGGGAAAAGGTATCACAGTGTGACATGAAGCCGCACTATTCTGGAAGATCATGGATTCAATCCCCAGTCTGTCCTGTCTCCATTCATCAGTCCAAATAATTCTTGCAGAAGATTTAATTGCTAGAAGCTTCACATAAAGGCAACGCATCTCACAATTGATGGTCAGAACTCTATATCTTCACCTGACCCTTGTTGACTGAATAATTTTTGCCCTCAGTAAATCTCAGGTTGGTTGTGCAGATGTGCCAAATTGGTGAGAATGCTAATCTGTTTGCCTAGCAGCAAGTAGGAACTCAATTGTTCTTTGATTGGTGGATCGCTTTTTTGGGGGATAATAATTCCGGGGGTAATAATTCCTTCAAAAAATAATAATAATAAATCAGTCATTCAATCCATGACTGTTTGTGGGACACTGCTGTGCTCAACTGGCTACTGCGTTTCACCCCCAAATATAGTAAATTTTTCACTTTATAGTATATTCTGTGAAGCACTTTGAGGTATCTAGAAGACGTGAAAAGCACTATGTCAAGTGCAAGGAGTATTATAATTAATTTCATGCCTGAACAATTGTTAAAGTCCAGCATGCTATTAACCTTACTGGTTGGAGAAAATGGCAGCTAAAGCAACATCACAGCAAGTGATTAACATTTACATTTAAATGCAGGAGGAATTTCGATTAGACAAATGTGTTGGGACTTATTTCAGAATAGTCAGATACTGTAATGGAGGGGCCGACAGGCTGGGGATTGTGGAAGGAAGAGATCAATTTGGCCAGGGGCTTGTTCACCTTTTACTACAAGCCTGGAGGTGGCTTGTGATCTAAAATAATCATAGACATAATCTCCTTTCCCCACCATAGGCATGATCTTTTGAAATAAGATATGACATTTACAAGCTGAGCACAGCTGAGTTTTAGAAAGAGAAGCACTTCATCCTCGGTGGCTCAAAGACCATTAACATGCTGTCAATTAACAATTGTGCTTTCAATTTATGGAGAATCCAATAGTTTATCGATAATAAGGAAACCATATAGAGATTTATGGAGGCTGTATCCAGCTTGTGTGGAGCATCTCGTGTGTATCTCATGTGCATAGCTTTGTGGAGACTGTATAGAGCCTGTAAAGAGCCTGTATTCTCTTCCAGCCCCCGCACCATCTCATGTGACGTTCCTCAGGGCTCTGTCCTTGGTCGACTCCTCTTCAAACTGCACATGCTCACTCCTGGTGACATCATCCACAGACATGGGATCAACTTCCACATGTGAGCGCATGACACCTGCCTCCAGGCTTGTCTCCAGGACCACTGCTCTCCTTCTAGAATGTCTATCAAACAGCAAGTCCTAGATGACAGGTAACTTTCTACAGATGACCGACAAGACTAAGGCCCTCTTGATTGGCTCCCATCAGCACCTCAACACCTCAGACACCCACAGCATATGCTCACTAGCCAAGGACTTGCAATCCGCCTCACCAAGTCAGTCTGGAAATTTGGTGTTTTGTTTGCCCCTCAACTGTTCTTTTTACCCCAAATCCATGCCTGTCATGCTCGGCCTTCCTCCACCTCCGCAACACAACCCCGCACTACCACTGCCACATCGCTCAAGCCACCAAAACCATTATCCACACATTCATCACGTCTAGGCTCGACCACATCAACCCCCTGCTTATTGGTCTTCCTAACTCTTCCCTCCATAAGCTGCAGATCACGCAGAACACTGCAGTTCATGTTCTCTCCCACACTAGGCTCCATGTCCCCCACCCTCACCTGGCTCCACTGGCTGCCCAACCCATGGATGATAGTGTTCAAAATCCTCGTCCTTGCCTTCAAGGCCCTCCATGGCCTTGTCCCTCCCTACCTTTGCAACCTGCTGACCGCATATCAACCTGTCCACTCCCTCTGCTCAGTAGGCTGTGGCATGCCTGCTCCATGTCTCCCACCCAGTTCACACCACCATCGGCTAGGCCTTCAGCCTTTCTGCCCCCACCTATGGAACTCCATCCAAAATTCCCTTTGCCTCCCTCCCTCTCTTGCTTCCTTCAAGGCATGTCTCAAAATCTCCCTCTTCTATCGAACGTTCGGCCACCCTCCCTAACCTCAACCCTCCCTGATCCCTAGTTAAGGTTCAAGTCCCTGACGTCCTCCTCATTAGTTACTTAGCATACTTGAATGTCAGTATATCCCACACTGTCTTTTCAGACAACCATTAAAGATCCTGACAAAATTTTGTCAAAGGGTCGTGGACCCGAAACAATGACTTGCTTTCCTTTCCATAAATATAGTCAATTTTCCTACTTTCCTTCCCCCAACCACGACCCCTCCCCCTTTGCTCTGGTCCCAACCTTGGTACGTTGTTGTATTCTGTGAAGAGCTTTGAGAAGTCGATAAGACGTGGAAAGCACTATATAAACTTAAGTATTATTATTATGCTGTCTGACCTGCTGAGTTTCCCCAGCAACTTCTGTTTTTGTTTCAGAGTCCCAGCATCTGTATTTTATGTTTTGTTAAAGATCCTGTGTAGCTATTGAGAAAAGAGAAGGCAGTTTCTCTCCCTCCTGGAGTTTGGTTGCCAATGCCCCAAAGAAATTCGTCATTCATCTAATGGCTTCATGTTGGAAAGTTACAAGGAGCAAATGCGGTGGACGTTATTTACATGGATTTCAAAAAGGCTTTTGACACAGTACCGCATAAGAGATTAATAAAAAAAAATTAGAGGCCCACGGTATTAAGGGGAAAGTGGCAGTTTGGATTAAGAATTGGCTGAGTGACAGAAAGCAGAGGGTGATGGTTAATGGGTGTTTCTCGAAATGGAAGGAGGTGTGCAGCGGTGTCCCCCAGGGATCGGTATTGGGACCACTGCTCTTTCTAATATATATTAATGATCTGGACTTGGGCATAGAGAGCACTATTTCCAAGTTTGCAGAAGTTAGGTAGGGTAGTAAATAGTGAGGAGGACTGTAACCAACTGCAAGCAGACATACACAGATTGGTGGAATGGGCTGGTGACATGTGGCAGATGGATTTTAATATGGATAAGTGAGAGGTGATACACTTAGGTAGGCAAAATGATAGGAGGCAATATAGACTTGGTAGCTCAATCTTAAGGGGGATGAACGTACAGAGAGATCTGGGTGTTCAAGTAAGCGAATCATTAAAGGTAGCAGGGCAGGTAGTGAAGGCAGAAAAAAAGGCATTTGGTGTACTGAGCTTTATTAGTAGGGGCATAGAGTATAAGAGTAGGGAAGTTATGGTTAATCTATACAAAACACTGTTTAGGCCTCAACTGGA